>JAUBOD010000053.1:1382838-1398726 GCA_032353885.1 Nothura maculosa | reverse complement strand
ATAATTAAAAACATGTGAAAATTTTGAACAATTAAATTGTTAGGGGAGGGAAATAGAGGTGTTTTTGGAGTTGCTGGAAACAGTCCAAGCTTGGGACAAAAGCTGGAATGCTGTGCCTTTCACTTGAGTTTGTTCTTTTCTGGCTGGAAAATTTGAACACGTCAAAATGTTTAATTTTGACATTCTTATGACATGATATGAATCTGCATTGCAAGCAGTGAGCTGTGTACTTCCCAGCCCTGCAGAGAAAATGGCTGTTCCATTGATATTCACTAAAAAAGGCAAAATCTGACAACTTGATTCCGTAAGTGTTTATGTACGTGTGAAAAGTGGAGAGCACAGTGCTCATGCAAGTACAATTACACAAGTGCATATCTGCAGGTTTGCATCCTTTATCCCAGAGCTAAATAATTAATAGTGTAGTCTGATGGTTTTGCCACTTTCATGCAGCTCTATATTTAAAACTGGAAAGTACTGGAAGGGAACAGCTTGAGAGGCATATGTAGGTTTATTCCCTTTCGCTACCTCTGTGCTCATCAGACATATTTCTACTAGTCAATTGGACTTTGCCTGAGAAGGATAGCAGGAAGTAGAGTAAAATCAAAGGGCGAAAACTGAGCTTTTCTGACATGTAAACACTTCACTGGAAATATGTAGTGCATGCACTAAAATCCTAATATCCTGTCCTATATGTGTAGATTGCTTTAAAATGCTAGAATGTGTGAAACCATTTATTTCTATAAAAATGTATTTCATCCAAGTAAGCAGGCTTCCCAAGATTTTGCAGTCCTCCTGCAAAGCTATTTTTGTCTTGCGTGATGCCTAAGGTCTGTGGGACATAACTCTGTGGCCAAAGTACTGTGCTTGAACACACCATGTCTGTGACTTTTTGGGGTGATGGTGAGTGGTGCTGCATAAGGGCACGTAAGCTTGGCATGACTGCAAGGCATTCCAGCCAGTGTGGCCCAGGGAACCATGCAAGAACCTCTTGGATGAACTGCCCTTAATTCCTACTGTTGTTAATGTGGTCTGAACTGCAGTATGAATGGGGCCTGGAGCAGCAAGTTAGCAGCTGGAATAGCCCTAAGGGTCTTGCAGAGATGTGTTTGCAATGTTGGTTTGCAGAGATTGTGCTATTCTTATCCATACTAACAACAACAAAAAAAATGTTGTGGACAGCTCCATGCCTGTGGAAGGGATCCTGGTGCTTCCACCTCCCAGTTGTGCTGCCTCTGGTGGGCAGGAGTGAACTTCTTCCAGCGCTGTGAACTGTTGTCTCCCTCATACATCTCTGCGGAGCTGCAGAAAGCACAGCCGGCCAGGTGCTTTAAAACATAAATATTTAATTGCTACTCGGTGCAGGCCGGTAAAGGAGGCTGGAAGAAGTTTACCATATTCTTATCAGTTTTGCCCGTGGGCGAAGGTCCGGTGCATCTTTCATGAGAGAGATAATTAGGAGGCGGCGGTGCATGTTGTTGCACACGTGAATGCCGACCCGGCTGCTCCCAGCACCAGCGGGGCTGGCGCCGCGCACGGAATTACATTTCCTTCTGGGACGCAGCAGCAGGAAGGGCTGTGGGATGTGGAGCGGGGGTATCTCCATTAAAAATCCTGCATTTTATGCTGCCCAGTGCTGGGGGGAAAATGGCAGGTGCTGCCAAAGCATGTCCGGGCTCCGTGACCTTCTTGGAGCATCTGAGCTCCCTCTCCTGCCCTAGAGCCTTTTCCCTTAGGGAACCTGAGTGGAGGTGATGATATAATTTGCAATTGGATAAGGATGTGCCTATTTATTTACACGGGTGGCTGGAGGTGGACGAGGAGGGCGTTGTGCAGGAAACGTGTAGTGTGGTTTGGGGAAGTGTGTTCCCTGAGTGCTTTAATTGGCCTTTTCACTGCAGCTCAATTTTTAGATTCCATATGAATGGATGCTTTTCCACCCTTTTTTTCCCCCCTTTTTTTTGTTCTTTCTCCTTGAAGAGGACAGGATGGTGGGAGAGCTAAGGAGGCCTTAGCAGTGTCCGCAGGACTCCCGGTCATCAAAGCCAAAGGAAGGGCAGCAGGGTCAGGAAGCTTGGAGCTAAGCTGTGAGGAAATAAAGCTTGGAGAAGGGTGAGGCGAGTAAAAGCTGAGACACAGAAAGCAAATTGGGGAAAACAATAGAATGTAAGAATGTCTTTGACCCATCTTTATCTTTATTTAAATGTACACGTTTTAAAGGTTTTTTTTTTAATTGTGCCTAAGCACTAGGTATACACCTACCTCTACCTTGAGAAACTGCTTAAATTGCAGCAAAAGGGGAATTTTTATATATGATATTTATACATATATAAATATATATAAATAAAACTTCTGCATGTATTTTTGTGTGTGTGTGCGCCTTTTATTCCATTCAAAAGGCAAGCCTGTGAGGATGAGAGAAAGCGGAGGCTACTGTCTCTTTATGAATACTAATAAGGAAATCAAGGGGGACAATGGCACTTCAAGTTTCATCTTTCCATTTCCTAGAGGCGCAAACTCTGCAAGTTGTCACCTTGGTGTATTCAGTGCCTCTTGAAGCACTAGACTCCTCCAGAGAGAATGTCAGCCCCAGCCCTGGGCAGTTTTGACAAACAGAGTATATATTGATACATGATAAAGTATGCTAGAAATCACCCCAGCGCTAAAGGCTACTATAGTTTTAATATCATCATTTGAATTAACAAGCATTCTGTGGAGAAATAATGAGCTTTCATTATTCAGAACATCATCCTTACCCCGGGAACTCAGAAACCATTAGCTCTTGAGAACTTAATGAAAAGATGATAAAGAATGTTTTAGATAAAAGTTTGAACGGGCGCACTTGGTAACTAAGGTAAAATATTAATGTTTTGCCAAGTGATGAATGAGTGTAGCTTAAACCTGTGCTTTTCCAAGGAGGTGGAGGGCTGTGCAGGTGTTTCTGAAGGATTGCACCTGTGTGCAGGCCATGGGAGCTGCCGTTCCTGCAGCACTGGGAATGGCAGAGGGTGGATGGTGAGGAAAGGCTGAGAAAAGGGGCCTGCAGAGCTGGGAAAGGATGGAGAGGGGAAACCTTGGAGGGCACTCGGCTACACAGGTCAACTTGTGTTTTGCCAGCATGGGGCCAAAGATGAAATCTGAATGCTTTTTTCCCCCTCTCTTTGTGATTCCCAGGGTTTTAAATGGTTCTGGATGTGACAGCCAGAAGAAAGTGGGAAGGTTTGAAAAAGAAACAAACAGGAAAGGAGGAAAAAATATACATATATATTGCTTTCTGAAGTGGCCAATTTGAAGTTTAGTTTGGGCTGGTTTGAAGCATTTAGGCCAAGTGTGGTTGCCACTTTCTGAAATTCCATATGGGTGGCTTGCTGCACATCTGCAATAAAACCCCCTGTGCAATAAACGAAGGAAAAAAATATATAAAAGTTTAAATTTTATTGGGTGTAAAGCTCTTAAAGAACTGCTGCTTACAAAGAGTATAAAGATCGCAGAGTGTGTGCACCACTACTAAAATGTGCTAGTCCTGCTGTTTTCTTCCTTTACCCATAGCAATTTGCCTGCTCTCCACTCTTTAATCCACGTGCTCTGAGCAGGATGGAGCAGGTATTTGGTCCTGGGTGCAGGTGGTTGGGCTGTGCAGGGACCCTACGGGTTGATGGTGCCGTTGAGGGTTTGTTTTCGGTGACAAACGTGAGCAGGGGGAGGAGGAAAACAAATGAGAATAAACAACTGCAAAAACAGTCTTAAGTCACAATGTTTGCTGCTAACAGATGCATTTAGGTAAATGCTGTTACCTCAAGAGGTGTTATCTTCTGGGGATCCTTATCATAATTTTGTTTTAAATCTGAACAGCTGTTGTTTAACTACCACAGACCACAATTTATCTACAGCTTGAGGCCATAAAGGTACCTTTATTACACTCTTTCTTTTTTTTTTTTTCCATTTGATTTAATTTCAGTGTGTCTGACACCAAAATGCTATATGCAATTTGCATATAACAATATGCACTATTGCCAGTTCCATACACAGCTAAATGGGGAAATTGGAGCAGAATGGTAAATGGAGAAAGCTTGCAATGACAAATAAAGAGGAAGATGAGCTCCCATGTTTCATTTACATGTAAAATATTCTGACAATAGTTGTTTCTCCAAGAACAAAGAGCTGGTTTTTCTAGGGTGACTGGTTTATGATGACTGCAAGAAAAAAAAAAAAAAGGATTTTTTTTTTGGCACTGGAACAGAAGCATGCTTATCTGAATTGAGCCCTGGGGCTTGCCATATAAATGGAATAAAACTTAAGTCTTACTTAAGAAACCAACAAATATGGAAGCACCAACCATATCCAAACCATGCCATGTAAGTATTGAAAATCACCTCTCTGCAGGCAAAGCCCTGTCTAAAGCTAAAGCCCTGAAAAGAAGAGATTGTAGCATAGTGTAGATTTGCTTTGAGGCACTTGGTCTTTTGACGTGGATCTCTGAACTTTATTACAGGACAGAGGAAGGAGAGTTTTGCAGGTGTCTTATAGTGTGGTGTGTGCATGGGAAGTTGTGGTAGTTATATGGGATCTTTGTAACCTTTGTGTCTCCTGGCTGATGACCCAGGTTGTGAATCCTTGTGTGTTGCCTCTTCATCTGACTTGAGTTTCTTACTGTTCGTCTAAAAAAAAAAAAAAAAAACCCAAACAAAAAAGCCTGAACTGCTGGATTTCTCTTATCCTTGGGGAAACATGAGTCCTTTGCCTTTAGGGCTGTCAATCTAGCAGCTTTTGCTAGCACAAAAATTGTAATAATAAATCTCCCCATCTTTAACTTTGAGTAAGAATTTGAGTTTGCATAGCCCGTACTACTACTTACCTCCAATCTCTGGAGCTTTGCCTCATTAGTTTTTGTTAAGCATAAATAAGAGTAATTATATATATATAACTACTTGATGACAGAAAATATTTCTCATCACCTTTACTCTCCTGTCTTCCTCCATCATAGCTGGGAATGCGAAGGCTCTATGTGTCTCTCGGACTTGAGACTTTTTTTTAACTGTTTTCTTAACTATTTTTTTTCCTATGTGCAGAATACATTAATCTGCTGGCACTTATTTAGAAAGGAAAAAAGTACCTCAGCTTCTAATTGACCTTTCATACTCTAACATCCATCAAGCAAGATGAGACTTCTCGGCTTAGCTGTTCAAGGACAGTATGCAGAAAAGCACCTGGTGGTGGGGGAAGTGGGCTAGGAGGGATGACCACTTAATTACCCCTCCACGCAACAGTCGAATGCTCAAGCAACATTCATCTTCCTGACACAGAATAGTTAAAATGAGCACAGGTAGAGTGAGCACACGACACTGTGATCCTGCAATGCCAGAGCTTCATGCTGATTTCCTCTCAGATGATTCCCCCTGAAATCTTGCTCAGTTGATTTAATCTCTGTTTAATTTCCCCGGCTTGGGAAGCTGGAAAGAACAGAGACTTTTCCCTCTTCCTAGACAAATAACAGAAAGTGTTAGCAAAGTGATGCTTTAACATTCTGATGAGCAGTCAGCACACCAATATTAGTATTCTCTTAAATATGAAAAAGAGCTTCATGTGTTGCAGATGAATAGTAGTGGGATCTACTGAAGTACGTGCAGGTAGCAGTGGCTAATATCTCTTCTATAATATTACTCCTGGAAGTACAACTCCTCAAAGAATACTGTCTAGGATTACAGGACAAGAGTAAGTCAACAGTTAATTGGCTGTTCTGTAATTACTTCTAGATGTATAATGTGCTGTAGTTATAGGACTTGTAGAAGTGGCATATGAATTTCACAGTGATCTCCAGGTACTTTATCGGATGTGGAGAATTTGGTAGTGTCTGTGGACTTTGGTGTTAATAGTGTTGCTATAATTTATTCCTGCTCTGCTATTTTAAAATAGGATGAATTTTCTCTCTTTGTGAGTGAGTGTGTGTGTGCATGTTGTGGGGGGGTAGCAAGTCTTTTTTTTTGAACCTCTCCCAGTTGAGAGGAAGAAAAATAGCATGTGTCCTTTTATGGTTCTGTGGTGTGTGGGGTTTTTTTTTGTCAGTGTGGAAGACTTTTTCCATGTACTTAATTGAAGCGGCTTACAGTTGTGGGTGTGCGTGTCAGTGGTATGTAAGGTGCTAAGGTACTGCAGCATGGTGGGTCACAAGCCTGACAAGAGCATAGAAAAGCATGTACAGAGGCAGATGTGTACTTTGAAAGTCTGCTACCTGATTTTCCTCACCTTTAACCCCCAGAGCATATAAGCAATACTCCTATAAACTCAGTGAAATTACTGTCGTGACCATACCGCCTAAAGATCTCAAATGCCAAAGAGCTGAGCAGATGGGAATACGGATGAGATTTCTACAAATTGGTCCAAGCAGTAGTAAATTCTTGACCTGACTATGTCTCATGGTTTCAGCAGCTCCGAGAGCTGTGGCTCCTTGGACGTCATCCAAGCCTCTGAAGTCAACCATCATCTTTCCCATACAGTTGTGAAAAGGTTCTGCAATTTTGTGGCACAACAGGGACATTTCAGAGCTGCTGAATGCAGAATTGGGAAATGAATTCAGAGGGATTTGTGTGTGGATGAGAGTACGTATGTACTCCAATCATCTGGCTCATGCTATAGGGATCCAGAGGTTGTTGTAAAGCTTTATAATATGGACTTTGGAATCCTAAAAATGTTATTAGTATTTTATTAATATGGAAATAATGTCAAGGGTAAATGTCAAGGGGCTATAAAATTACCTTTATCTCCTGTACGTTTATCAGTTGATAAATGGAAAGAAGCTGCTGCCAAAATAACTGTGAATGAATAATTTATAAATGACTGATGCATCGTGTATATTGTTTCAGGCAGCAAACAGTAGGACATCAATAATCAAAAGAAGTTGGATTAATTTAGCAGTATTTTGCAGTTAATATTTTTATCTAAATGCTGCAGTCTGGACCATTGTCATGAGGAAATCCATCTCTGTCATTAGGGACTGATCCAAAGATCACTAAAATCTATAGAAGTCGGCTGTTGACTTTAGCTATCTTTGAATCAAATTTGATAATATGCACATATAGCTCTTTTTTTTCTGCTTTCAGTTTTCTGAATTTCAATTTCTTTAAATCAGTATTTCATAGTGTGGAGTTTGGCCCAGATATTTCTTCCTTCCCTGTGTTCCCATAGGCTAAATATCACAAGCTAGAAATCCAGGAAACTTAATGGAACATGGATGAGAAGAAAGGTGACTAGGAAATCTGCTCTATCTGCTGTCTTTTTTCAGACATTTTTGTTTCTGATTCACACAAAAGAAACCGATTTCTTACAAATTAAGTTTTGGTGCAGGTGAGATTTCTGGAATGTATTTTCCACATTCTGGCCCTCCAAACAGAAAATATTTTACATATTTTTCAGCTCTGTCCATTCTGGCCAAGATTAAATACTGAAGAATCGAACTAGATTCTTTCTTATTTTTTTCCATGTGACGTAAATAAGGCCCATTCTGCCCATCACATGACAGAGCTGCCAGAGATTGCCTCAAGGTAGTTTATGGCTTTAAGGAAAGGTCATCATGGGGGTTGTGGTGGTGGAAGCGAAACAGAGAAGTGGGGGAAGGGCACAATGTATTTAAATACTTTAAAAAGAAGCTATTAAATGTTCATCCCCATGAACGCCTGTGAAAAACTGATGTTTTATCTCAGGGAAAGAAATAAAACCACCACTAATAATAATGATGAAATCTCTTCCTCCCTGATGGCAGAACAGTACCTTACGAAAGAAAGGGGTGCAAAGCAAAATCCTCAGTTTCCAGCTCCATGCCTACCTGACCTAGATATCTGGTTAGTAGCTCCCTGCTGCAGAAAATGCCCCACTGCACAACTTCTATCCCACCCTCTGCTAATAAGAGCACTTCTCGCATAGTGCTGCATCCATCCCGCAGCAGTGTAATTGGTCTGTCTCTCCCAGCTAGTCCCCTCTCCTCCTGCAGGCCTGCAGTGTGAGGAGAAATCCCAGACCTCCCAAGGGCTGGGGGGCTCCAAAACTGCGCTATGTTATCAACAGCTACATGGTTAGCTAACTGCTGTGACTAAATGGAGATTGGGAAGCACTGCGGGCGAGGGATGAGAAGTGATGCCCTCCCCTAGCACAATGCTGATATGCAGAATTGGCCAAAACAACGAAACTTCACAGACAGTGCGGCAGAAGGCATTGGCTCTCTTGTTTGGGCATTTTATTACCTGGAGCAAAATGTGCAGAGAAGGGAGATAATGAAGTACTTGACTAATTCAGTGTGATCCAGCTGGCTAAGCCAGAGGGGCTGCAGAGCAGGAAAAGCTGCAGAACTCACTGCTAGCCATTTTCCCTTGATACCTGTGAAGCCAAAACAAAGAAGTGCAGAGATCAAAAAGCAGAGCAATATCAATATCGGTGAAGGGGAGGGGAACAACCAAACAGAAGGAGAAAAACCTTGAAGATTCCATCCTTCTTTCCTTTTCTGCCTCCTGCCTTTGTTTAAACGGGGGAGAAAAAATCATTTGCCTTATGCTAACTTCTGATCTGCTTGATAAACTGATAAATTTGCCCCCCATGCTTAGCACCGTGTGCCATAATACTCAAAGCAAGCTTATTATTATTATTTTAAATACACTATTTGTTCTTAGAGTGCAGAGGAAAGACTGATTTCATTAAACAGGCACATGCCGTGTAGTGCCTTCAGAAACACATATGCATACACACCCCTCTTCCGCAGCCTAAAAAGCTAGATAAA
This sequence comes from Nothura maculosa, assembly GCA_032353885.1. Taxonomy (NCBI): domain Eukaryota; kingdom Metazoa; phylum Chordata; class Aves; order Tinamiformes; family Tinamidae; genus Nothura; species Nothura maculosa. The sequence continues at coordinate 1,389,965 of JAUBOD010000053.1, read as the reverse complement.
CTCTGTGATTCTTATCCAGAGGGAAATTAGAAAATATAAACTGTGTAAATTCCTCTCCCAGCTCCTAGGCATTAGTGCGTTTCTGCCACTGCCTGTTTTGCTCTGGCAATCGAGCTATTTAAGCACACAAGATGCATCGTTCCCTTTCCTCCCCCTTCCCTGCCTGCTCCCCATTCTCTTCCTAAAGAGTGCAGTGCAATTCCAACTGCACTAACAAGCTGTTCCCCAAACTAGAGCATAACGGTTTCTAAAAGCTGCCAGCACATAAAAGGCATTTACTCTACTTATTTAAAACATAGAAGGCCCACTTCATACCTGATGTAGCGCAGACACGGTGCCATGAAAGGACATAGAGAAACACCCACCTCTACCAAGGCAGAATTTAGCCCATGCTGCTCATCATGGCTGCCAGGGGCTGAATCACTGCTGACCACTCTGCCTGCCAGCCGCTGTTCATCCCATTTTTTTTTTAATAGGAGGGAGGCAGACAGTACGCATCGTTCGGAGATGAGCATCGCAAACAGACTTTGCAGGGAAGGCAACCACAGCAGACTGCCAACGCTCGTCCGGTGCCAATTATAGCAATGGTTTAATCATAAAAGCAGCTTCATTAAAATGGGATTGGAGCCAGAGCATTTGTGATTTGGAGGCTTGTGCTAACTTTTGATAGTTATCAGTGGGGGCAGCTGATGTGACATCACCCTGTAACTCTACGTGACTTGTATTTTTAATGGACTACATGCCTTTGCATTATAATTTTGCTGCTGGAGTTAGCTTGGCATTAGCTCAAGAGACAAACACCAACCAAAACTGAAGATGCGTTGAGCATTTGCAGTTGTCATGGAAATTGTGGGCAGTGAGTGGTGTTTAGTCCCCTGCAAAAGGGAGGAATCCTATGGTTGCTCCCTTCAGCATTGCAACTCATGTAAAGGGTTAGGGAGGCTGATTGCCTTGGGACAGCATGGGAGGTGAAGGCATGGGAAGCTCCTTCTAGACTTACATTTAGATTGTTCAGAAGCAGGTTTTCCCCTGGGAAAACATTCTCAGCATTAGAAAAACACACATCCCAGTTGTTTCAAATTGTTCTGCTATGACCAGACGTGTCTGGAGAAAGTCTTGCAAAGGGGATTCCTGTAGCCAAAGGGTCATTGGTGAGTGGAAAAAGATGGCTTGCTGGCTTCTCTGTCACTGAAGGACTGTAGGGATTTCATTACAGGCACTGTGTAGAATATGTATATGTTGCTAATTCCTCTTGAAGAAGGTCAGTTTTGTATCTCTGCTAGATAGCATGGAGGCAATTCGACATGATGGTGCATGTCACCCAACCAAGAGTATCCAAGTGATGCAGATTAGCAGCTACTCATAAATAACTAATGCATTCAAAGAGTCATTACCACTGGCCACCTCACCTCCTGTATCAGTGATGATGATGGAGATTACTCAAATAAAGCCTCTAAAGGCACTACTGGATTCAGCAGTGTGGGAGTGAGGGAGAGAAGAGGAAGGTATAATAATCTGTAACTTTGCTGTGTCTAAAAGAAAGAGTGAAAAAAATTGTGCTCCTTTGGAGGAACTGGTTATGCTCTTTATCTGCAAATGTGCATGTGTATATTTCTCATTACAGCATCTTTCTGTGTGTTGTTATATACTACACTGCTAGAGCTGACAAATTGTGGACCCTTACAGAGATCGTGTTTCAAAATATTGGCCTGACTGGATAAAGACTGAACTACCTTATGCCATCTTTTTTTGTACTTTGAATATTTGGCTTTTCAGCCTCTCCATTACTTTAGCCTGAGTGCATAGTTGGGAACCATAACAACATTCAAATTGATAGCTGTGGTAGTGTATGCTTCTGAGGAGTTAAAATAAGAGCAGAATTTGACAACGTCTCATACAATCTACTGTCAAGGTCTTCTCTAGTTTGGCGCTTTGAACTAAGGACCTTAAGGAGGTGCCAGAGTTGTGAGAATGTTCAGGGGAACAAATAAGTGCTTTAAAGCTCACTATTGTACAGAGAGTCAGCACTAAATTAAATCAGATTTTGAGACCAGTAGAGACATCTATTTTCTTAAGCTTTAAGGGCTTTAGTAAGTCCTTTACATTAAGGAAGCTGTCTCTGCCCATTGGCACTTTTTATTTTTTTCCACACACAGTTTTTGGCATTGATGGGCTATATGTGCTCCCGTGTTAAGGAGGAGCAAAAGGTAGAACATAGCAATAACGGTTATAGCTGGTTGGCAATGATTAATCTGAAGGAGGGAGTCAAGAAGGGAAGAGATTGTTGCTACCTTCTACTTGAGGACAGCTCTCTCTGCTCTTCCTTGCCAGTCTCAGCATATAAGGTGTGCTCCAAGGACTGTTTCAAGGAGGCAGTCCCCAGTCCCTCTGAAAGGCTGAGCAACTGCTTTGCTGCTGCAGGAAGCTACAAAGGGGACCACCAGTGTAAGATATATCAAGATTGATGCCATGTTTATTAAAAGGAAGCGAGCCTGTTAGTCCTGCTTGTGCTCCCAGGTGAGGCTTTCCCCTTATGCCTCAGAATATTAACTGGTGCCAAGTCCTCGCCTGGCACCCCAGAGAGGTGGTGAGGACAATAAAGGGGGAGGGCAGGCAGCAGCAGCAGAAGTCCTGCATGGATAGCAGCACCTGGGTCACCTGAGGACTTGCTAGGGTCAGGGAGGCATCAATCAGATAAAATCTGCGAGTGCTGCCTTGTGTCTCTGGGTATTATGCTCATGTTTAAATAACTTATAGGTCAGTAGATTTTCTATTTTAAGCATGCAGCTGAAGCAGCTTGTAAAACGAATGACTAATTTTCCTTTCTTTCCCCTCCTTCCTAGTGTCATTCTCCCCTAAGATGATCACAGGGCAGCCTCCCCTCACACCTAAGGAGGGGAAGCTGAGAAAATGGCATGATTCATCCCCATGGGCCTGCTAGGGAGGCTGCAGGGACTTGGGAGCTTAGGGTAAGGGAGGCCTTCCACTCAGCAAGACCGTAAGGACGGCGTTCGGCCGCGCGCCTGTTTCTGCCTTGGAGACTCCTTGGAAGGCGCCAGTGCCGTTGTCGCGGGTGATGTGGGTACGACGGTGTGTGGCAGCAAGTGAGGCCTCGGAGGACCTGGCAGGTGGAGAGGCCGCCCTTGCTGCTCCTGCCATTGCTGCCGGGGTGGTTTTAGCTTCCAATCGCAGCGGTGTGCGGGACTGGCGCTGCGCAGGTGGCTCCTGCGATGACACAGCAGAAAGGAGAGGTGGGAAGCGCGCCTGTGCCCGAGAGAGCCACGCCAGCCCGCGACCTTTCATGCCTTCTCTGTAACCCTGGTCTTCCAGCCGTGGCTGCCTGCTTGCATTAATTGCTTCTCGCTCCCTTGGTGCATTCAAGCTACCTTTTGGGTTCAGAGTGCAGAAACCAACTGACCAGAGTTGAAAGCAGTTAACAAACAGGTTATTTTAAATTAATGGCTTCTTTTAACGAGCTGCTCAAGAGTTGCTTGCTTTTTTTATTTCCTTTTTTCCTCTTCCTCAAAATAAAGTTGGTAGAACAAAGCACCTCACTGGAAGGATGAATTGGGATTTCTGGTTATGCTTTCTTTTCCTCCTTTAATCCCTACCAATTCTATGCCAAGCATTTTCACTTTAGGAATAAAAAGGAGTGTTGAAATATGCTGACTGCCTTAAAGAATTGGAAATGAGGTGGGATATTGAGAAAGATTTTGCCTCCGTTTGCTATTTCAGACTATGTCAACATGGATCTGCTTATGAATGGCGTCCTGTGAGTCCCTGCCAGTTTGCAGTGATTTCTTGCTGTGTTTTGCTTCACACTTGTGCTTGGTTGCATGGACCCTTCCCAACTTGCTTCTAGCTTCCTCGGGAGCTGGATTTGTTTAAATGCTGCTTAGTGAGCAAGCAGGGGTGGACTTTGACTATAATCTGAGCCCAGCTGGAGGCCATGGGAAGTCAGTGCAGTGCAGACCCTGAGCTCTTAAGCTTGCTTTCTTGTGAGAGTTTATTAGTTCCTAAGTGCTCTAACAACTTTCACTTGATTTCTGGCTTGTACGGAGCATGAGCTAATCATGCTGCCATCAAATTAGGGAAGAAAAAAGAAAACGTTGGAAGCCCTTTTATAGTGTCAAGAACCTTTTCTATTCTTGGAGTGTTAGTGCTAGGACCTCCACTTCTAAGAGCAATATGAAAAGGAGTTTTTGCCTGTTGTCTTGAGCCACTTGCACAAAATACGCTGGGCTTGGGTGTCCGCCTTCTCTCAGTAAGAGGCATACTTACCTCTTTGCGTCCCTGAGGCTTTCAACTCCATATTTACCACCTCTGAGCTTTTCAACTCCATTGCAGGAGCAGAGTTGTACAAGATCATTCTCTCATCTTACTGATCTCGGCCTCCAGAAACATTTTCTAGCAATTTAGCTAATTCTACTTCTTAATTTCTCTTCAACAAATTAGACTGAGGTGCCCTTTTCTGTGATATGGTAAAATAGGTCAAATTCCTCTTTGATGTATCTGTTCTTCAGAAAGTTTATGTTAAACTTTTCTTAGCTTTTGTATTAGCCAGAAATAATTTTAAAGTTGCAGGTGGACATTTATGTGATAGTTTTAGAAATAACTACCCAATTAATGTTAATATCCTCTCAAGTGAGACTTCTAAGGTTCAAAGTGGGTCTTAGATGCTTCCAATGCAAGAAAAAAAAAAGAAAAAAAGGCAAAAACAAAAGGCAGATTTGCCTCACCTACCTTCAACTATCAATTACCCTGTCTCAACTGAGAGATTGCAGCTTCTTAAGCTGTACTAACTAGTTTTCAAGAGAATGCCTGTGTGTATTTTTTTCTCTCCTGCCTTTTGTCAGCTTTTCATCTTCCCTGGTTAGTTCTGCTAGCCCTCCAAGCTATTCTGTGACTGTTTTGTATGAACTCCCTCCAAATTGCTATTAGTTTTTGTTTACACAAAACCCAGAATTGAGCATGTTTTTCCATAGTAGACTGCACTCGATCAATATAGATAAAACCCATTACTTCCCTGTTACTTGCTGTCTCTGCATATGCAGCCTAAAATTGTGGTGACCTTTTTTGCTGTCAGACTGCATTGTGGACTCATGTCTAATTTACTGTCTGCTGCTGACCCTCAGTCTCTTTTAACCATTGCTGCTTTCTGGGTTTGTGTATTCTGGAATATTTCTTTTTTTTTCCTTTTCTTCTTTTTTATTCTCTCTCTTTTTTTAATGTAATATTTTAATGTAATATTTCTTACAAGTTGAATTTCTTCTTGCCATTTTTCTGCCTCCGAATTTAGCTGTCTCTGCCCTTGATGTTTTACTGACACCTGATTTTAGTATTCTTTGTATAATTAGTTCAGAGAAAATGCAACAAACTTCCATGTAGAAGAAAAGCTTCTGCATATGCGTAGTTCTGCATATATTATTTTGTTGCAAGCATTTTATTTGCATATACTAGATATATACATTACTAATCTAGTTAGCAAGTGGTGATAAATGGGAGATGAGTGACACACTACTTGTGAAGAGGTAAATTTGAGAGTCATTGGCTGTGGGATGATAATTGAATCCTTTTGAATGGGTGAGATCACCCATAGTGCCGTAAAAGGCTGGGGGATAAATAGACTAGAATTCCGTAGAACTTCTGTTGAACAAAAATCAAGGGTTCTGACAAGGAACTAGAACAAAATGTTGAAAGAGAACCCAGGAGAAATACAGAAAGACCAGGAAGTATGATGCAATTCATCATGATGAAGGGATTTTGTTAGCTTAATGAAAAAAATTGTGATTTTGTGATGTTCTGTATTTTCTCGTTTAGTATTTGGTAATAATACCTAACTCAAGGTGAAGACAAGGCCATGTATGCTTTAAATGCAAGCTTTTAGGTGTGTGCACCTATCTTGCTGATGTATTTTTTCTGATTTAATAGGCTTCGAAACCAAAAAGATCTCACCTTGCTGTCAGTACCACAACCTCTTTTTTTGCGGTCATGACTAAAGTACAACATATCTGGTAGCTCTGACTCCGGATTTGTTTTCCATAGAGTCCATGGAAGAGAAATTGGTTTTTATCATCTTTTCACTCAGAAAAGGGTTTATTTATATGAGTAAAATGTGCTTTGAATATATGGGTTTATTTGAACCCTGCACACAAACTCCACAGGGAAGTTTCAGGAAATGTTCAAACTCTTCTGAATCAATAATTGGAAGGGGGAGAGCTTCTCCAAACAACTGTGATCTAAAATAATTGAATTTCTCACAGCTCTAGTAATGAAATGTGTGTTTAAACATGGGTATCAAGATGAAAGAAACTATGACTCAGAAGTTTTAATTCAGTCATTTAGCAAATTCAGAATGTTTTCTCTAATTTCCTGGCAACCCTCAGATTAAAAATCATCAATTAAACTAGAAAAAAATGCCCTTGTGCCATTGATCTTGGGGAGACTATGGTTGCCATGTGCTATCTCAGGATCTGATGTAAGAGTCTAGTTTTGTGCTTGAAATCTTTGTCTTTAATGACCTCCAGAAATTTGTAATTTTGTGAAGAAAGGACTGTGATCTTAAGTATGCAAGACTGATTTCTGATGGGACAAGATATCTGCTCATCAGAACCTTCTGAATTGCCAGAGCTTGATATCATTCTTTACCAACTGTGAAGGGCCCTGTGCAGCAGTGTGTAAGGAGTGTGCTACATATAGGCCAAGGGTCTTCAGATCAACAGCTGGAGAACAGATATGGGGACTTATTGTTAGTTTTCTCACTTCTAGTCTTCATTAAAGAAAATAAGAGACTAATTCCATTTTAGGTGTAACTCTGTACACATTTTCTGCACCTGGAGAGTCTTGAAAGATGTCTGTCCCGTCTTCTTGAAATGCAACTACTGAATAAATTAATAAAGATTTTTACCCTCGGCATGCCTGGTAAGAGGGAGAACATGCAGTTGGTCAAAAGCAAGACAGGGCTATGAAACTCAGCTGCTGGGATACTGCCCGATTCGGGGCCTAGTTAACTCAGCGAGCATCTCCATTTTCCCCATCTGATTTTCAAGCGTGTTTTTACAGAGGCCAAGTTTTTGAAAAGAAGCTAAACTGAGATCTTGAAAATAAATTTGAAATATTTTCTTCCT
>JAUBOD010000053.1:1357299-1382738 GCA_032353885.1 Nothura maculosa | reverse complement strand
TGGATGCTTGTAAATTGTACCAGTTAAATGCTTTGGTTGTTGGGGTATTAAGTGGCATGTACTACTGGCAAGAACAGAGATGTGCAGGTTAAGAATAAAATTTCCATGCAGGTACTTGCATTTGTGTTGCTTGAGAATTAGGCAGGCTGAATTTTGTGATCTTGGATAATCCTGAAAATTTGAATTTCAAGATGACATCCTTTAATATTTACATAACATGAACTACATCTCCATCCTCACATATGAGGAGTTAAAGAAACTAATCCTGCACGGTTGTAGTCACTTGAACACTTAATGCTATTTTATGAAAGCATAAAACAAAATGCAAGAAAATGCAGAAGATCTATAGTGAAGAAGACTACCAAGGGAAAATCATGTGCTGTGCAGTAAATTTTAGGGGTACTTTTACAAATGGAAATCACATGCTCTTACAAAAACAGAGGAAGGAATATGAGCTGACATATCCTAGTTCTATTTATGACCTCTGTTCTTGACATGCAGAGTCTTTTTCCTAGCATAACATTTGTCTCCAATCACTTACAGTATTTGTGACAAACTGCAATCAATAGAATTAATTATTTGATTACAGGGAGCATCCATAGAATAAAATCTACCAATATGAAAGGTGAATATATTTGCCTTATGAAGCAAGGTGTTTTGAGAGCTGTGCATATGATCAAGCCTTATTTGCTCTCCTGTCATTCCAGCAATAATCCCAGATCATTCCCATCAGTGGGAGCCAAATACTGTGTTGTGTGTGCACTGACCTACTGGCCCGGACACACCAGCTTACTGATCAACAGTTGCTGTTGAAAAAAGTGGATTGTGGCTGATTGTGGAACTTGGGTTAATAGAAAGAGTAATTCGAGAATTTTCACTCTTACCCAGCCGTTGCTTTTCATGAAATGTGTGGGAGTATAATGTCCCCTGAGACATTAACTCCTCTTTCAGATTTGGTGGAACTGGTGACTGAGTGTAAATATAGGTGGGAGAATGAAACAAGACTGAACAGATGGGTCCCATTTTTCCTCTAGAAAAGCAGACCGATTATTTTATTCACTAGACTATGCTACTATAAGAAAAATCATGATGATAAAAGAGGTAAAAACGTATAATGTTGTTTATTCTCCTGACTTCAGTCAGGACATAATATACTTGAACAGCTATGTCTCTTGCTGCATCACTCTGGATATAAACAGGACTGCAGAGATTCTCTGCTTCTTCCATTTCCTTTTCTTTTAAGTGTAGGCCTCTGTTAAATATAAGAACTGTTGCAGACCGTTCTTACGAAGCATCATAAGAAGTTAGGGTTTGTGGAGGCCAATTAGTTCTGGTCCATCTCTCTGCCAGTACAGAATTGTAGTATCCAAAGTAATTTCAAGTGCTTTGTCTAGCTAATTTTTAACGTGGGCCTGTGCTGTTTTCACAGTTGAACAAAAGTCTTTTCCCTGATGTTCAGCCTAAAATGTTCCCTTTCTTGCTTTCATCCCATGACCCCTTGTTATACTGCCATGTACCGCACTCGGCAACTTGATTAGCTTTTTGGTGTTCACAGCATGTAGGTGCTGTGTTTGGTTAGTAGGTTGTTGTATTTTGGCTGTATAGTGTTTCTTTTTAGAAAAGGGAGGTCAGAAGTATGTGCCGTTGAACCCCTACCATGTGCTATACAATCAGTTACACTGCTTGGAGGAGCCATGGTGACAGACTTTGAAGGCTTAACAAGTTACTTCGTTGCGACAAGCTGCTGCTTTTCTTGTATTCTTCCATGTTCTCCTCATCCCTGTGTTCACAGTATGTGCCAGCCTTCTTTTAGCCTCTCCTTATTTAAATTCATTCTCTTTTAGCTACCCAACTCCATAATAAACTGTAACAAGGCAAAGATGTACACAGTAAATCTCTTCTTTTGGCAGCAGAGGAAAGTTTGTGCTTTCTTTCATAATCCTCTTTACGTCTTCCAAATTAATTTGTTTCCACAGCTTTTCTCCTTTGTAGTTTTTTTTTTTAGATGAAGCTATTGTCTGTTACCCTGGAAAACTGCTGTCCCATACACTCTGTGCTGAAGATACCTGCTCAGCCTCACGTAATCTCTGTGCTTTTACTCTGTATTTTTACAAACATCATCCCCTTTGCTTAGCATTAAGACAATTCTGTCAGATTAAATTTGGCCAAAAAATAGTCTCTCAGCGTGTATGAAACCTAGGAGTTGTTTCTATCAAATTTCTTAAAAAAAAAAAAAGTCAAATATCATTTTAAGTAGACATTTGAAACAAATACAAACAACAGATAGAAATCTCTCCTTTAACATTGGCCTTAATGTGCTGTCAAATTTGAAACTCAAGTAAAACAGGTGAGTCTGCCTTGTTGTCTAGCAGGAGATGCATATCAGGTAAACAGTATCCATAAAGTCAACCTTTACATTGACCCAAATCATGCTTTTCCTAGACAATTTAATCATCTATTCATGTTGCTTAACTGGAAGGAACCTGCTGCTGCAGTTTTACTGCTAGCTAAATAAATACTTCACACTGCCTTTACTGTAGGCTACAGATGGATTAAGTAATACTGTTGTGAAGTATAGTTGGCTTAGATGGAACAAGTTGTGAATCAGGTACCTTCAGTGTTATCTCACTCCATAGTGAGATAGCATTTCTACTTCTATAGCTACTCTAATAAGGGGAGTTTGCAAGATCCAGAGATAACCAAGACCGCAGGCAAGGAAGTGCCAATAAATATGTTTGCTGCTGGACCATTGGTAGTATAATCGTGACTATGTGTAGACAAACCTCCCTTTTCCAAACATTTCAGCTGATCCACAGTAAAATTTCACCCAAAAAACTTGATGTCAGACATTTCAGAGCATTCCCCCCTCCTTTTTTTGTTTATTATTTTATTTTTTTGAAAGCTGAGTTTGTCAAGGTTCTGTAAGTTGGGGAAAATTTTGCTTTTCCCTTGAATGCAACATTTAATTTACATTTCTCATTGCTGAAAACCTTGAGTTTTGTTAGTATGGGAGCAGAATATAATTTTTGCTTGCAAGTGCCATCTGTGTAGTGATTCACCAGCTTTAGGCTGCAGGTGTTTCTGGCTGTTGCAAAATCAGCTGAGTTCAAGTTGTCGGTCTGACCCAGGGGTTTTGGATGGATGTGGGGAGACCGTGACAGCTGTTCTCTTGTCTCGTGTGTTTTCTCCATTCCTCCTATCAGTAGATGCTTTAGAAAGGAGAAAAAAAATCATTTCCATTCTCCTGGTAGGAAATTGAGGCGCAATGGAAAGATGTACTGTATTCATAAAGTCAGGGATGCTGCCAGAAATAACATGTGGATTTGTGGAGTTCAGGTCCAGCATTAGGCGGTAGAAGTGTGTGTAGGCAGGTTGTTGTTAACACAAACAGCAAGAAGCAATTCCTAATACCTCTTGGATGATCAACATGTCTTTAGAAGGCTGATTAATAAATATAATTCTGAAATAATATACAAATATTGGCTTCCCCCACCCTTTTTATTTTTTTTCTTTCTTTCCCTTAAGGGATGGTGAGGTAATAGACTTAGCTGTTGGATCTGTTCTTGCATCTGGGGTTCCAAAGTTGTCATCTATTCCTACTGAAAGAGTAAATTCAAAGTCATTGAGTTATTACTCCCTTAAAAAGTGTGTTGAATTTTAATGAGGGCTGTTCATCATTTGTCCCTTATAAGACTAGAACTTAGAAATCTGAAATTTCTCAGTAGGTGAAAGACCATATCTCTCCATGCAATTGACTATTTAGCTAAAGTCTTTGGATGTGACCCAGGAAAATAGATCTTGTCTCATTGTTCCATTTTAAAGTAGCCAAGCTACTAGTTTTCACAGACAAGGTGTAAATTGTTTTCCTGTAAAGTTCTACCTCATGCATTAGTAAACATCATTTTTAGAAGTGACTATTTTTCCGTATGATCAAATCCCATATAACGATGTATATTCCAGGCACCAGAGAACAGACTTGTATTTATTTTGGTTCACTTTGAAAAGGAGAGTCAGAAGCTGTCTAGCCTTCCTATACAGTTTTTATAGACAAACTCAAAGAAAAAGCCACATGGGCATCCAAAACTAAGCAGGTATCTAACTAAAAGTGCATAAACCTTTTCTGGTGAATACATATGAGAATTTGTGAACCTGGTGCAGATGTGAACCTGGTGCAGAAACTAAGTCTGGGAAGATGCAGAATCCTAGTGCAAAGCTTGTATTGCTTGCCTCCTAGGATGCTGGCCAGACATATGCCCTCAGCTGATGGAGCAGTTAAAAATTTCACCAGGTCCTCAAAGCATTTCCCCCTGCTGATTAGCATCATTTCGGTCTTGCCCAGGTTGAGCGGCAGCCAGCTGGCCTTCTTCCAGCAACCAATTTCTGCCAGACATTGAGGCTGGCAGCAGCCGCGTCTGGGTCAGGAAAGGGGGAGATGGAGCTGGGTGTCGTCAGCACACTGATGACAGCGCAGCGTGTACCACCGCGTAGATGCCCCGCAGCAGCTCTTGAACCAGAGAGGTGGATGGAATTGTACTCAGCAGGGAAATCTGAGCATGTGCGCTTGTCCAACAAAAGATTTGAGAGAACACACTGTCTTATTTTAAACCTGGAAAAATACATGTTTGAAATTCCTTCCTATGTATATTCATGCTCGTTAGTGTATAAGTCTCATAGTAAGCAGGTTCTTCTGGGCAATATTTTTACTCAGCCAGTGTTTGCAATGCCCAGGGCTTTAGAGCATATTGCAGGTGTATGCCAGACATGAATTCGGGCCAGGAAAAATATTTAGTTAAGTGAAGAAATTTAAATATGGAGATGCCTGCCTAGGGCCTGTGATTTGGATGCAGGCATTCACATTAATGCATGACCCTGAAGGTTGTGTTTCTCTTTCAGGGCTTGGCCATCAGTTCAGCGTGAAGAATTCCTTATGTGCCACTTTAGTATTATTTCTACCAAACTGTGCTGAGGCAGGGCAGAAGGGTTGAGTTTTAGGGAATGAGAGCTCACCAAGGGTGACCTATAGCCTTCCATTTGATAAAAATGAGCAGGCAACCTTGAAACTCAGGACATCTCATAGATTCCCCTAGTAAGTAGGAGGAAGCAGGAGAAACAGTGGTTTGAGACCAGGAAATAACACCTCTCCCTGAGGCTTCATTTAAAAGAATATTTTTAATGTAAGGCTAAGACGTGCGAGTGGATTAGTATTGTGTAAAATCTGTGAATTCAGCAAGAGCTTCTGCTTTAATGTGATGTCTTTAGGACATGAACTCATTACGATAATGATGTGATTGGTAAGGAGAAATTCAAAGAGTTTTGCTCCAAAGAGTGGGCTGCTGAGAAGAAATAGTATTATGAGTTTTTAAAGTAATGCATTAAGTTAAGCACCCATAATATACAATTACAAGCATATAATATACAATTTACATGTATTAGGAATTTTTATATACCAATGAAATAGGTACCAAGGGTTGTATGTGCTTGCTTTACCTGTATCAGAACCCCATTGATTTCAAATTTCACTATATTTTACTCCACTAAAAAGCTAAGAAATGCTTAGAGGTTGGCAAAGCAAAATATTGGACAAAATACTGAAGAGAGTTTTCAGTTAATTATAAACTGTAAATAAATATTTAAAAATATGGTACCCGTACAGCTTAAGTGCTGTTGTTGTTTAGTGAGACATAAGCTCCTAAATTACTGTCCTGAGGGTGTTGGACATGGGGTGTTTGTTTTTGTTTGTTTATTTAGAAGTAAACTTTGGGGAAAATGGTGTCTTTAACCATGCATGTTTTGGTGTGCAGAGTGTTCACTTCAGGGAAGAGTTAGGGTTGCAGAAGCTCAGGCTAACTGTAGATATTCTGACTCTAAAATTGTTACCTGACAGTCTTCCTGGGGGGTTTTAATGACCCTCCACTTTTCACAGAATATAATTTCAGGGCAAAAATCAAGTAGCAAAATGTGTGAATCTATTTTCTTTTGAACTGAGGGGGAATTATCAAAATTGCTCTATGTTGTTTCTAATGATCTGGATTTGATATGTAAGCTATTAATTCAAGTTTACAAAATTATTTGCTGAAAGTATGGATGTAGATATGGTTCGTCAAACTTAAATGAAAGAAAATTTTCTTCTGAAGATTTTTCTTAAACGAATCCTGGACTATAAAGTTCTACTCCAGGGATTGTCCAAGCAACCCTTGTGTTATTATTAGGAAAAGGATGTAAAAGTAGGTTTTGTGTTACGCACAAACACTGATTTTTTGGAGCCATTCTACTTTCTTGCTAAAAGTTAGGCAGTCGACATTTCAAGTTTAGTAAACTGGAGAAAAACTTCTAACACCTGGAATGACTCTTCACATTTGGCCTTGCAGTTGGAATGATTCTACAATAAATATTTATTTAGAGAAAGCATACATGTACCTCTCCATTCACTTGTATTTTAAATAACAATATGAAAAAGATGCCTATGTAGTATATTGTAGCACATTCCAACGCATTAAAATGCCTATGGAACCATTTAAAAAAGAGTACATACAGGCCCCTGTTAACTATTAATCTATCAACAACAAAAGCCTACAACTTTTAAAAAGTATTTTAGAAAACATATATTGCTTACCTTGTCTCATCATGCATTTCTTAAGTCCGTTTTAAGAGCTGAATCCAGAGATTCAAGTTTCCAATGAGAGCAGTTGGGATCTAACTCTTCTGCATCACTCCAGATCAAGTCCTCTTGAGATTTATTATATTATAATAGAAAATAGCTCATTATTATTTAAAGCAGGAGGCTGATTGAATAACACACTTGGGCAAATGCAGGGTCCTTACTGGCTAATAGAGCATCTGTGATGAAGTTATGATTCATATATGTATGTATATGCATTGTTGGAGTTTTACAGTGCTTAAATTTTGCTGTATTCTGTGAGTTAATTACCAGTGGTTTAGTTTAAGTGGTCAGTGTTTGACTGTTAGGCTGTGCTGCAGCATGGGGTTTGATCAGATAAATTGCCTGGCATTCCTTCTGACTGGCGGAAAGCAACTGTTATTAACCAGCGAGACAACTTAAGGGATCATCAGGTTTGGGGGCTCTGAGAGTGAGGGGATGGAAATAAACCGTAGCCTTAGAATCTTTCTGAATAAGTAGCAGAATCACTTATCTGGCAGGGTTTGGGGGCATTTTGAGGTTAATTTGCCACTTAGCTGGCAGATCTTATCAGTTTCCTTAGTTTTTTTTTGTTTTCCTTTTATCAGTTGGAAATGCAGTAGCCCTGTCTCTTATGAATTGTGATTCTAATTAAAAGGGTGGTTGTGTTTGCTTTTTTTGCCTATTACTTTCATCACTCCTTATATTAGTAGGAAAATAGTTTACTGTTTAAAGGACAATATTCTCAAGTCAGATACATACAGTGGCAAATTTATAGGGAGCTGATGTGAATGGCTTAGTTTTACCTCCTGTAAAATCTCAGCCTCTTTTTTTAAGCTTTTTTCTTTTCTCTCTAGTCTGATGGGCTCTTGCCTAGAAATCGTCATCCTTGCCAAAATGAAGTTCCTGTGAGACTTTTAGACTAGATGCAGACTCAAAAATAGGACTTAGAGGAGGCTTTATAATATGGTTTCATTTTTTCTGTAGAAGGATCAAAGCATCTCCATCATAGGTGTCTATCTAGGGAAAATTAACACATCTATGTATGAAATATACTACATTTAAAAATATTGACTCTTAACATTAATCCAAGGTGATAAAGTCTTTTGCTGATGAATATTTTACCATTAATGATGACAGTCTGTAATTTGCTCTAGCAGATTTCAGTGTAATTTACCCAGAGAACCATCAACCATCTATAAAAGGCGAGTGCTTTCTACACTAGCTTGGAATAGAGACAGCATTTTGCCCATTGTGAGAGTAGTTGACTTAAGAGCTATGCAAAGTTTTTCCTACTAATATGCCCTGCTATTAATGCAGTATGGGATGCTGATTTCAGTTGTTTCTTTGCTGGTATTGAGGTTTTTTTTAAAGCATCAACTTCAATGTTCAATTAACTTCAAGGCAAATCAGAAGTGACTTCTCTCCAGAGCCGCTGCTTATTTAGGCACACATGTTTACTCTGCCTTTTCAAATCCCCTGGGTTTCCTGCTGAGGCTCCACGTATGGCTCTTGTTGCTGTATAGCCCCTTGGAGCTGATGCTGTGTACACAGCCTATGTGGGCTGCACCATTTTGGCAGGCCAAGGGAAAGGCTGGCATGTTGCACAAGACCAAAATTGGGCAGCAGTGACAAAGTTCTTCACCTCTTAATATGCTGTAAGCAATGAGTAGGAAGGAAGGAGACTGATAATGCTGCTCTCCAGTCCTCCACAGTACAGAGTGTTGTGTTTGGCAAGTGCCCAGGCATTATCAATGGAGAGAACAAAGGCAGAATGGTCAAAGTAAGTCAGATAAACTTGATTTTCAGACTTCCTGTCAGTCTTAGTGAACACTATCAGATATCTGCACCTGTCTTGGTACCTGGATGAAAAGCTAGGAAGGACTCGCGCTCCTGCTGTGCAAGGGAGTCCTCCCCTCTCCACTGCCCAGCTGAACTACTGTATACTGATGGTCTTGGTGAAGGGCATCACGACTAAAATCTCATCTCCCTTGTCTCAGGATGAGTCAGAAACCCCTCCATGTTTCTGCTATGGGAGAGTGGGCCAAATTCCCTTATGGACAATATTGTCTTTGTTTAACCTTAATTTTGAAGATGGCGCCCAGATACCCTGGCTCATTAGAAGGAAATGAAAGGGTGTGTCATGGTGAGCTTCCTTGAGAGCAGTTGTTATCCAGAACAGCAGCATTTAGCACATAATAACAGTATTATCTGCTAGCATCTGATGTATTGCTGGATTGTATGATATGTTGACAGTACTCCTGAAGTCTAGTATGAGAAATTGAATTATTGCATTAAGCAATGGAAAGGTGTTTGCTTGCTTAGGCTATTAACTCTTCAGGGAAAGAATCATTCCGGTCTGTTGACGAATTTAGGCTCTATTGTAATTTAGTTCATAATAAACAGGGGCCTGTCACCATTTGGAGAGGTGAATCATTTAGCTTTGTAAGACAGAACTTCTTTGAGTGATTTTTCTCCTCGCTGTGTCTAAGGCAATGTTACAGACTCTGCATAAGTACAGGAGTATCAAAAGCACTTTTCATAATATCTTTTCTATAGACACTTGACTATGAAACTGTATTTCTTTCTTTACTAAATAGCTGGTAGATTTTAAGAGGTAGACTTTACTTCTTGTCAGTCACATGCTGAGAACAGAATAATCTAGCTATGGTGCTATGGTAGGCAAACATGAAAGTGCAGCCAGTGTTGCAGACTGAGTATTTACTGTTTTCTTGTACTTGCCAAAAAGAAAAGCTACTGGTAAACCAGACTCTACTTGTACCTCCTTCTTCGGATAGCAGCAATCTGGAAGTCAAAAAAGAGGGTAGTTCTTACTGGTAAAATATTTTTTAACAAACTGGTAGCCCCTCAGTTCTTATCGGTATCTAGTATGCATAGCACATGCATCTAGTATGCATAACATGCCTACCTGCAGAAGGACTAGGGCCATGGAGATGAGGTTCACATTCTTTTCTGTTACAGTGGCAAGCTAAATCCATAGAGATAAAAGGGAAAATGAGGGTAGACTTGACCTGTTTTTAATAAATTCTGCCTACTGTCACAAGCCTTACATTTTCTCCCCTTTACTTTTTTTTTTGTTGTGAGAGTGCCTTTTCTCTTAAGTAACTCACTTTCAAAGAGCATTTCTGTCACAAATCTCTATTATTGATATCTCTCTCTCTAACTTAATTGCATTAAAAATAATCCCCTCTAGAAAGCTTTGTCTTTATATCCTTTGCAGATTCCCTCGTTGGCTTCACAGGTGCTTTGACCACAGTATGAAGTTCTTGGTGCTGGGCAGCCCCTCCCTGCCTCTTGCAAACTATAGTCCCTTGCTGATATTCTGCTTATCTGTAACTATTATGCAGAAACTTCTTGCTGCTTAGCTAATGGTCAGGAAAAGAATATGTGTGAAGGAACATTGCTGTCATTGTGAACTCCTACCGGTTTTATACTTAGTTGTGTATTGGCCTGATGCTACTTCCAGTAGAGTCCTTCTACTTCTAGCCCTACTTTCAGAAGTCTTTCATAACCTGCTGAAAATCAGACAGGTGATGAGATTAGGATAGAGAAAGAAGCATGTTAAAAATCGATGAACAGTTTAGGAAGAGAAAGCAAACCTCATGGTAATGCAGAACTTTGCAAGCATTCCACTGCACCGCACCGCAGGTGCTGGAAATCTTAATTCTCTCAAGCTACACATGGAATTGTATATGAAAATGTTGCAAGTACCACTGAGAGAAGGGGGAAAGGAAGAACTGCAGTGGTGATGAGATTTAGAGAGAATTTTGTGGCCCAGATATCAATGGCCATAAGAGAGACAAGGTTTGCACGATTTATGCATAATACAGTAAAAAGTACTTGCCTGAATAAACTGCAGTGGTGTCTCACTGCTGTCTTAGCACTGGGATTAGTGAGCCCTACCCTAAGTGCTAAAAGAGATTTGGATCTAGGAGCGAGCTCTTTACCACCTATAAATTGCTTAGCTTATTATTGGGAGGAGGAGGGAAGGTAGGGGGGAAGAAAAAGAGAAAAGGCTGTTGCCTTTGCTTCTATTAAGTAGTGTTGCTCATTTAATGGATGGGTAACAGGAAAGAGTGTAAGGAGACGCCATTGTTAATGTGAACTCCTGCAGTTTTTATTATACTTGCACCCGCTATAGTTAGGGGTGAGCAGCTGTTTCCATTATGAACTCCTATTTCAGGGGTTTATAACTGGGTTGTAAAAATTTGCTCCAGGCTAAACGGTAACTTACTGGGTCTTAGCCTGAGAGAATTTTTTTAAACAAAACTTCAAAAGAAGAACTCCATCTAGTCATTGTTTTGAAAGCTCACACAGAAGCCAAATTTTACTCAAAAGCCTGGAGATCTATTTGTTAAACTATGAATAGATTAAATTTCCCTCTGTTGTAGATTTTTTTAATTATTATTATTTTTAAGTTTTTACTACTTTACAAAATATGGCTGGGGAATGTAAGCAACCAACAGAAGAATGCCGTGGTGACTCAGCTGATGTCTATTCAATCTTGGAGCTGCTCAGTTATGAGACTTTTGCTTCAGAAGGACAGCAACATGCTATTGCCATAGAACAAGAGTGCTGGATTAATTTTTACTCATGAGATGTATGAAGCCTTAGTGCCTGTATACTGAATACACCAACATTAAGACAAGCACTGAATTTACACATTGGAGTGTTTTATTTCCACAGAGGTGTCTTATAATGTGTGCTTGGCCAAATCCAAGTCCTCTGGGCATATAATTTCTTTTAGAAAGATCTTAGAATGCCATCACTGGTCTGCTTAAATCTTGCTCACTGGCATTTAACTACCTTTGAATAATGCCTTGCCTAGCTTTTTTATAAGGTGTAGTCACACCTTGTAAGGACAATTTTTATATACAACAAGTACTGTTTCTTGGGCCTTCAAGATGGTTTCTATGGTTGTAGATATACATTGGAAAGACTTAACTTTCACCAAAATTTCAGCAAAAGGTCCAGTAAGATTATGAAAGAGCACCTCTTAATAAAATCAGCCTTTCTTTGGCTTGCTAAATTATGTTATGAGCTGTAAGACTTCAAAAATGTGAAATTTCTGCTCACTTTTTTTTTTTTTTGGTACGATTATCTATTGTGAGATTTGCAAAGCTGTTTAGATTTGTGAAATTTCAGAACAATTTCTCTTGGGTTCTAAGGAACAATTTCTTTGGGCATTTTGTACTACTTCTCTGAGGAGATGTACAGATTGACCAGAATGTTTCTTTTGTTGGCATCATCTGTATCCATGGAAATTTTCAGGTTACCATGAGGAAACTCTGTGGCAATCACTTGGACCCAGGAGGGAGGAGGAGGTAGGAATTATGGCCAAAAATGTATGGAAATAGAGGCCTAGAATAGATATAATTTTGGTGCTTGATAACAGCAGTAATATTAAGACTTGCTTTTGTAACATTTTTAGGTCTGAAAACCTGAATTTTCATTACAACATATTACTGTTATAAAAATGAAATTCTGTCAGGCTTTAAGTACAATTCTGAATCAAACCAGCCAAAGTAGGTCAAGATGCTTGCATTTATCTTGTAAAATAGGTAGGGAAGCATATAAAAATCCAGGTGTCCATTTGGACATCTTCCACTAAACTATCTGAATTATTTAGTCACATATTCTGTTCCTCTGAAGTGTTTTCATTACAAGGAATGAACTTGCCCTGTCATTTGTACAGGCTATACAGCATTCCACAGCTGTCTTGTCTTAGCTATTTAGTAAGGAGAGAATTTGCTGGGACTGAGTTTTGTAGGTATTGATATTTTACAGTATCTTGATATCTTACTATGTTCCTGGTGTGGAGGTGAACACCATCACTGAGATTTCTGTACCTCTGGCTAGGCTTTTGTAGTTTTATCACAGTTTGAACTGTGATGTGAGAGCTGTTAATTCAAGGAATCATTTTTATTTAAAAGGATGCAAACAGAAAATTTGTTGATTGGACCCTTTACACCTTAGCTAAGAATGTAAAGTAAAATATGATTATAACCTGCTTAGTCACTAACATAGAAATATCACCCAAACTAAATCTGCCAAAGTATATGGTTTCCCTATCCCAAAAGCCAAGCAGATAAAGCAGAGGCATAAAAAACATGAAGCTATCTGTTAACTTTGTTACTCAGAATCCACTTAAAAGGATGCCATTCTAATGTCTAGATCCTATGACTTCTCTCCAAATGCTCTTCTAGTTTAGTGATATTTAAACCTAGACTAAAAAGTAGAGGTCACCAGTGAGTGACCTGAGCCCTGATCCATCCCTGTTGTGTGAAGTATATCTCATGACTAAAGAGCAGGTGAGAGTAATTGTAGTTACATAGTGGACATCAGTCTGCCTTGCGATAAGAAGGGAATTTGAGGTGCTGTCATGAGGATATCAGGAGAGGAAAATGTTTTTCTAGCCTCATTACCTGTCTTTAGGTCCTTTTGCTGACAGCAAACCATGATCACCTGAAACACCCTACCCAAAAATGCTAAAAAAAAGAATTTGTTGGATGTTTTTTTCAGCTTAAGTTTTGAAAAAGAAGTTACCAGGATCATGTTTGAAAGATACAGAAAATCGTGAATGTGATGCAGGACAGGGCAGATAGCGAGGACTATGTAGGAGTTCCTTTCAGGGGTTTTGAATGCTCCTGGAGTGCCAGGTCAGAAGGTTGTGCTTTCTGACCCATGGTCAGGGCTTCCTATAGATACTGTGAGTGCATATGCACAGGATGAGCACACAGTGAGGGGCATTTGAGACCATATTGCTTTCTTCTGATGCAGGGTACAGAAGTATGTGTCCTTCTGGTGGGTTCTTCCACCTAGGCTCTTGCTGCCTGCAAGCTCTCATTGCCCATGAGCTGCCCTTCCCTCGCTTGTGTTACAGTTTTTTACCCAGGCTGCCCTTCAGACTAGCTTCATGCTGTCCCTCGCACCGCGTCTCCTTTTCAACAGGTCCTGACAGGAGGCTATGAGCTTATCTGTCCCTCATTCCTCTGAGGTAGGTGAGCAAATGGCACTCATGATTCTATGCAAATTCATCAACAACGTGATTTCCAGCTCTGCAAAGAAGTCTGTATTGTGACTGCGGCCTCAGGACACTGCGAGGGGCTACATCCTGCCTGCAGCCTCCTCTCTTGGTGGAGAGGCTGCCTGCAACTTCATTGATGAGGATAAACAGACCAATTGTAAATCATTACATGAGAGACTTTTCATACTTTCAGAAAAAACGATATACTAGATAAGGTCAAAATTCTTATGGTTGTCTTCTGACTTGCAATAGCAAAATATGTTATCCACTCTAGTTAATTCTTGAATCAAATGCCTTATGTAAAAGAGATCAAGCCAACACAGACAAAATTATAGTGTTTTAACTCTAAATGCAGTATTTCATGTTCAGATGATCATTTTTACTGCTCAGGTAGAGTGCTGTAGGAGTGAATTCAACCCAGTTAATGACCATAAATAATAATGACGGCATTATTCTTTTGTCTTGTCCTTTGCACACACTAATCTGCTCTGACAGCCAGCTTTGCTCTTTTATTAACTCTCCGTCAGCTGCAATCAGTGATGGTGAAGTCAGGCAGCAAAATTTACATGTGCCAAGTCTCACCATTTTTTTTTTTTTTTTCTGAACCATTTCAGTCTTCAGCCTCTACATCTCTGGGATGGCAGTAGGGAGAAGGTATGGGAAAAAGAGGGTGCAAATGTGTGTTTTGACACATTGACTTATTACACTGAACAGCATTCATAACATTACAGGACAGTGCCATCTTTGGTTAACCTTCCCCTCTTTCCTCTCCCCTTCATATTTTCCAGCAGAATAAATATAGGATAGAAGACTAGCAGGAATCATAGCTGCATTGGAAGTGTAAAAATCATCCTTAGTTAAATCTTTTGATTGTTTTTATTTTTTTTTTAATTGCAAATCATCATCTGTGTGCTCTGGGAAGAAAAAAGTGGGGTTAGCAGATCTTCTTAGCACTTGTGACAGTTTTGCAGCCTATTTTACTGTATGATTTATACTGGTTACTAATACACTACCTGGAAGTTGATGATTAAAGTGCAAGTTTCCTTACGATAGGGTGATATAACAGAGGTCAAGACCTTCTAGTGACCTCAAATGTAACTATTACCCTTCTGGGTTAGTTTCAATTGCAGATCAAAGTGTTAGTACAGGAAACATATTTGATCCTGAGGTTGTCAGTTGGAGGCTGTTGTTTGACAACAAAGTAGGCATCATAGTTGTAAGGGAAATAATTGTTTTCTTGCTCAATTGTTTGCTTGCTGATGAAGAAAGGATAAAATACATAAATTGCATTCCAGGATGTAGGATTTGTATTTCCTCTTTGTAATGAATAGTAAGTATATCACAACTGATTACAATACTACCCTGTAAACATACAAGGAAACAGTTCATGCTGTTGCTTGTAACTGACTCTTTCAAACTTCTTTTTTTTCTCATTTTACAAAGCTGAGAAATTTTGCTTTGTCTCCCATGGTTGTCTTGTTTTAACTAGGTTAATGTACATTGTGAAAAGAGGTGAGGCAAGAGCATCAGTACAGTACTTGTTATGGATCACAGAGTATTTTAAAAATTGTCTTAAAAGAGCATACGTTTTGGTCATGTGTTGATATGTCAGCACTTTCCTTGAATGTGAAGGAAGGAAAAGGTTTTATTTCTGACTGGCCATTCACTCACAGTGACTGGCATCTTCAAAGCATTTTTTCATCTAGACTCTAAGAATGATAAACACTCCTGGTTACTGTGTGTGCCTTGTTTGCAGCTCAGGCTCATGTGTGCTCATGGTTTTTAATGAAGAGACTCTGGATCTGAGTCCTTCCAATGCAGGCTAGCAAACATCACAAAGAATATAGTTGAAATTAATAGAACAGGTACTTTAAACTTCATGTAATTGGCCAAAGCCAAGCTGTTTCTCCCTGCTATGCAATTGCAGGAGCCATGGTGCAAGTGCCAAGTGAGGCTCATTCTGTCTTTTATGCCTTTTCTTTCAATAAGGTCTCCCTCTCCCCTTTCAGTGCTGTGTGTCGTTTCAGTGTGTTGGTACAGGTATAAGTGACTGTGAGTTGGAAGGAGATTGTGTTGACAACTCAACTGGGTTACACCCAGCTCTACTCTTCTTGGTCATATTGGTCAAGAGGTAAAAAGCTGAAGCCTGTGAGGCTCAAATAGGTGTGTTGAGAAGCATTTTTTTTAATGGAATTACTTTCCAGAGAAAATCTACCCTGCATGCTCAGAGGAAAGTTGCTACTTGGGTTTTATTGAGATGTTGCAGAACTGCCTTCTGTGTTCAGATGAGGTGGAGGTGATCCCATTGTGCCAATGTGTTCATCATGAGTGTCCAGCTCTGAAGGTGCTGTTTGTGGACACAGGTTTTTTTGCATTTTTTGCATGTATGGACTGTGTGCTGTCTCCAAGCAGAACTGGGAACCTACAAACCAGCTTGCCAGGTTGGGGCTTGAGCTTATGAGATACTTAAATACTCTGATGCTGAGATATTCTGGACTAAAAAGCATGCTGTAAATACAAACTGCAGTCCTACTATGGAAAACATGGGATGGCATTTCATAAACATGTTGCAAGGTCTGCTTTTCATATTTTTTTTCGCTTTTATATTTTACTGAGCTCATCAAGCTGTAAGAAAAAAAAAGAGGAGCTAAAGCTTGCTTTGCCAGGATGAATAAGTTCAATAATGCTAGAATTTTCAGTAGGGCTCTCCCTCCAAAGCTTGTTCCTTAGCTCTATTGCAAATAAGTCCCAACAGGCAACTTATTCCCAAACTGAAGACTTACAATGATTGTGCAGACCGTTCTGCCAGGGCTTCTTGACCATATTCTATTTTTCTTGGTTTTGAATGAGTTTACCATGATTAGACCATGATAACTGAATAGACACTTCTTAGAACTTCAAGTATTTTAGAAAAGCTCATCAAAAAGGTGTTTTTCTCTTTTTTTTTTAGAAACTATCTGCAAGATAGAAACGTCCTTCATTTTTTCTGTGTTACTTCGAAGATCTTTCTGTTTTCCAGTCACTGAGCTTGTGTACTTTGAATTTTGTAATTTTTTCCTTGTCACTTCTATAAAGCTTTCCTGATATACTGTAAGTTGTCAAAATGCTTCATCCAGAACCAAGGCAAGGTTTTCTTTACTCCCTTTTATTTAGCAAGCTAATGATAAATAAAATACACAAATGACTGACCACCCAGTAAAAAGAAAAATGTGTTCAGCTTCATTTCAAGTGAACATGACAATTTGTATTCAGATGTGCTGATGGAAGCAGTTTCTGCCTCCTCCCTTATTGCCAATAGTAGGCAATTTTTTAATGTTGATAAAAGTTAAGGTTGACATCTTCAGTTCTGGTACAACCTATCTCTGCAGTGTGAAGTCTTATGAAAGCTGTGCCTTCTACTTTAGCAGAATTTGTAAAGCCCTATTGCTGCCAGACTTAAGATTGCTTTTTAGAAAGGCTCTTTCACAACCCTACAGCCCCATACAGGCCTGCAAGAAAATAAGACTTGTAGCCCTGCGTAGAAAGGCAAACAATACCAAGAAAAACAATTTGCTTCCAATAGCAAATCAATACATCTTAACTCAGCCCAGTATAACAGTATTGTCTCTAACTTATTTTTGGTCAGAAAGGCTGAACATTTTCCTTCTCAAACCTACAGTGTAAAGAGTTTGTCTGAAATATTCAGACTGTGCAGTCTACTGGAGGATCAGCTGTGCATTTCGTAGTGAGATAGAGGCTTAATAGCAATTAATTGCTGGCTGAGGTTCATGTTTCCAAAATATTTCCAAAGCTAGTTGCATTCAAAATTTATTTTGAGGAGGACCTGAAAATTTCATCTAGGTTTAGGAGTTGAGGAATAAAACAAAAATATGAAATATCAAATGTGCGATAAAATCAGGGTGCTGTGTTACAGTCCTATGTGATGACATTTTCAGTCCAGGAAGTTACTGCATAATAATATTGGGGTGAGGGGAAACTTTTGATAAACCAGAAGCATCTAAGCAAGGCATTTTACAGCTACCAAAACTCATCACTTCTACTTCATGTGCATGCTGAGGAGGGGAGAACCCTGTGGACCACTTTATGCTCAGTAGTTCTGGTTGCAAAATGAAAGCTGAACTTTGGATAAGAGGATTTCTCCCTGTTCTTCCGTGAGGATTTTAAAGCAGCTCAGGGATTAGGTGACCTCCTCCCATGATGCGTTATGGCCGGGCATGACGGGGCTAGTGTTGGGGGAGGAGGGTGTAATTCCACAGCGTCCTACTCTGGCACGCAAGTTAGTGGAGGAAAAGTCACTGTCTTGCTTATCTCCTCTCTCAGCACTAAGGGTATGGCAGGGTTTGCAGTTGCACCTGATCATATCTGGGGGAAGGTGGAGGAATTTGCTCCTTTGCCAGAGCATGTTTTGCACTTAGTTGCGCTGTTATAAATCACTCTGCTCAGCTGTAACTCATGAATGAGTCCTCTTTCCTTTTTCGGGAGGGGGGTGTGAGGGAGCAGGAAGGGGAGGGTGAGGAGGTTGCGTAGGGTTAACAGAATTTGAAACAGATTTATTGAAAGCCCTTCAAGAGTAAATAAAAAAGACAGCCCAGCTGCTGCTGTTTTGCAACACAGCAACCTGTGAGTGAGAAATCCTAGTAATTAGTTACATTTGTAGGTGAAAAAAGGTCTTTGAAAATGTCTGGTATTAATTATCATTAAGGGCTAGTCATCATTTCCATTTAAAAAAACTGTATTTTTTATTTTTAGCACTATGTGTTGTCAGCTTACATGCAATTAAAGAACCCTCCAAACAACTTAGTCACATTTATCCCTGACACAACTTATGGGCTTCAAGACAGTTCATCTCAGACCTTCAGTGTCCTGGACTTGATGTGCCTCAAATCCAGAGGCAACCCATCAGTTGGCACTAGTAAAAGTGTTTAGCTGTCCTTCCAAGCTGTGCGCCTCCCTCACACCCTACAGTCTACCTGGCTACAGTGGCAGGACTACTGCAGTATTTACACTGATACCGATACCTCAGAAACAAGCCATAAATCTTAACTGAGGTATGTGGGTGGAGGCTTTCAAAAGCAAAGAGAAATGCTAGGTATCTGCATTGCTTGAATGGTAAAGCTGATGTTCCTTTGTGTTTTGTCATTATCTCTCCTTAAATGATTAAAGTTAGTGTTCTTGGAAAGTTGAGCGAAAGCCCTTTAGCTTACAAATCAAGCTGGTTTGGTGTGTGTGGCAGGAAGGGGGATCTGGTTTGGTTTATTTGTATTTTTTGAAAAACCTTCCATTCTGAATTACAGCCATTTCATGTCACAGAACTGCATATCTGCCACAAATGATGTTTCTTCAACTTGTACAGGAATGTGAAAAGTTGCATTGATTTGCATTGTGCTCTTAAAGAAGGGCTCGTTTTATGACTAGTAATTGCTTTATGGTGAGTAACAAGGTTAAAATGTTGGTAAAATGCTACTTCTCTTGAAGTTTTGCCACTGACTTAAATATAGGTAGGCTTTCACTGCTTTTGAGCAAATACCTCTAAGATTTTTGGTAACTTGAGCTCCTCATTTTTAAATGGGGCAACTATTAATACTCTGCTGGCAGGTATTTCAAAGCCTGTGGAGTGCAACAGGAAGTGTGTTATCTCACATATGTGATGTCATCTTGGCCGCAGTGGTACCCTGTAAGGCTTGTCAACAGAAAATATTTTGGTTGGCTCTTTCCAAGACCTGAAGCCATGCTCTCTTATTTTTGCTCTTTATGACAGTAGAGGTTTGATGATTATGAAGATGGGTATGGGGAAAAAAGGAAGAACTGGCCTAAAATATTTTCTGTGGGGTCTTACAGTAATGCTAAAAAATAGTTCCATCATTGCTCTTCTTTTTCTTATCTAGGTATAGCATTTATTTGCTTATGCGTAATATATAAGGGTCGCATGCAGTTTATGATTTGGGTGTATCTCCCATTGACATCAGCAAGTTGTCTCATGGACAGAAGCCTTCCATACAAGGTGAGCTTTTATTCTGAGGGAAAAGCAACAAAAGCAAGCAAAACATAAAGCATTTGTTACACTTCAATTGTTTTATCATTTTAACTCTAACTTGCATACTAGGATAGATCATTTCTGTTTCAATTGTTCAAAAATCTGCATTCCTGCTTTGTTTTTCTTCCTTTAGCTGTGTAATTTTAGCTGTGGATATACTAAAATGTGGGTCAACTGCATATTCTAAAGCAGAACCAACATAGTGCTGTTCCGTGACATCATCCACTCTTTTATCAAGACACATTTACATCTGTTGCCAAGCCTCAGGGATGGCTCTTTGCATATCCATCCTGTCCTGGAAAACTAAGATTGGCCAGTGTACTGCTTTTTATCAAGATAAAAAAAAAGGAGGTTGTGGAGGTGGAATCCTAATGTAAGCAAACACAAAAATATGTGTGGTAGTCTTATTAGTGTTAAATAATACTATGTCACGGAACGAGTGGTGGCGGGAGTGAGTGACAAAATGCACTTCACTCATATGAAAGAAATAATAATAGGATTTATTAAAATAGACAATGATTTCACGAGATTCTATGGCAAGGTCGCTTATTATTTACTGCCTGGAGGCTCAAGGTAATACACAATTATCTTGGGATATCCTCCCGTTGGGTCATGAGGTTCAGATTGGACCCCTCTTGCTTTCCAGGCTCTTTCTGAGAGGAGTCTGGGTGCGACTGCATCCAATCCTAATCCTAAGGGTGCTTGTGTACAGTTACCAAGTAAAGAAAGAGAGCGCGCTATATTTACTTACCACAAATCTGTTGTGGAAAGGGGATCTCTCAACCTCGAGGAGTATCCTTGAGAGGCATCCATGCTCAAGGGGAGATCCTGATGTGCAGCCCGCTGCCATGTCAGGAGAGCTCAAGGGGCTCTCGGGTTGTCTGCATATTTATAGGATAAGATGATTGACTTACAGTCATTCTTTCATTTCAGAGGACCATTGGCTAGTGTATTAGCCTTACCTCCCCTTTGGGATGCAGCCTTCAGGACTGTTTTCTTGAGTCTAAGTCAGGGAAGAAATCAGAATGGTGGCACCTACCAGGATTAGATAAATCGCTGGTGGTCAGCAACTGGACAGGGCTGTATGTAACGTACAGGTCAGGCTGAGCTGGGAAAGGAGCATATCCATCACACACTACCACCTCCTGAGAGAAGTATTGAGTGCTAATTAATAAATTATGAAGCTCAGAGTTTTAAAGATCATCTTTGACACCTATGCTTCTCATAATAAGAGAAATTTCATCAGCAGATTCCATCAGAAAGTAATAATTAAGGCTTCCTTTTCTGACTCCGTGTTTGGAGACAATGTAGGAGGAAAATGGCTGTTTAAGCTAGGATTTTATTCAGGTTTTCAGTGCAGTACAATTTGCATAAATTCTAATAAAGCATTATTAAAATCTATTAACACTTGTCTATGGCAATTAACTTAAGTTTGCTGTTTTGTATGATTGCATTTCATGAAAATTGAGATAAGAAAGCATGGAGGGCTAATAAACAATGCAGTATAATCCAGGGAAGGATGCATAAAAGAAACCTGATTTATCAGGCCCAAACTTTAGGAAGGAATAAAGATTGCTTTCTAAAAAGCTATGGGAAATTCTTGACTTGGTGGCACTGAGATTAAATCATAGCTTCCCTCAGATGTTTATTATGTTTCTTTTATGTATTTATTTTATATTGCAATGTTCAGTGTTTTATCTCACTTATATAAATTTTATCTCATATCTGTATAGATAGATAAGTGAGATAAGACTGGTGAACACTGTGGTATTTCATTCTAAAACCTGGAGGACTTGTTCTTTAGAGAGAACTGAAGATTTTAACTAGTATTGATTATTTAGTACAGATTGGAAAGATCATAACTTAAAATAGAAAGCAAACAAGGAAAGATTTAAAATTTTATTTATACTGCCTGGGAAGTTTCATGGGAATTAGTAAATATTTGTGCAACGTGAAATTGTAGAAATTTTAAGTGCTATTGTGCATATTGGATTTGTTTATTTACACAAATCACAGCAAAAATATATTTGGCACAAAGTGAGAGAAAGAGTTGACATTGGCAAATGGTCAAAAATTCTGGCTTGAAAACCCACTTCATTGTATTTATGTAGTGCAGTTCTCTGTGCTCTACCATGGATGTTTTAAGGTATCAAGAAGACAGGTCATCTTGCCCATATCTGGACTTCCTACATCTACAGCAGTTGTCAGAGCTGTGAATCAAGATTGGGATAAGAGGAGTCATTGCTATTAGCTGGAAGCTGGAAATGTCATGTTTCTTTGGGAGATTGTTAGCTTTCATCCTATTGTTTGAGTACTGCTATAGCTGGAGACACTGGCCTTTGCTTTGGTCTTCATGAGCTTGTCAAAGGCCTAAGGGCTTAAATTCATATTTCCCATGTCTTGGCAGGGGGAAGCAACTATTAAAAAATTCAGCAGTTTTCAATCTACTTTGCAATGACGCCTGTTAGGGTGTCATCAGCTGAGAAGTCACCTACTTGGCTCTTCTTTGATGGAGCTGTATGTCTCCATCTCAAATTGTCTGTTAAACCACATGAAGGTTGGATTTGTTTACCGGAGATAATCTTGGCAACAATTTCCCACCATGATTGGTCATGCTTCTCAGGAACTGGAAGCAGCAGCAGTAAAGAGACTCCTAGGACAGGAGAAGGTCCTGGGCTGTTAAATCATTTTTCTAAACGCATAAGATATCCCCATGCCTTTCTGCATGTCTAGGGCTGAATTTAAGGTCACAGCTTTCAATTTGATTATCTTTTTCTTAACATCACTGTATACACTAACTCGCATGCATGGCATAAAATACAGTAAGCAAGTTCCCTACTCACTAACCATGCTTTTTATTTTTTTCTTAGATCTTTTAAATCTACAAAGATTTAAGATACCTTTTTTCTGTTTTCTTAAATGCAAGTGTTTTCAACAATGTGACTAAGGAGGCCATATAAATATATAAATGGATGGGCTGATATTGTTTATGTTTTCAGAAAAAATACTTTTAGGGCTTTTTTTTTTTTTTTTTTTTTACTTTGTCTCATTTATTAACATTTTCTTCTTTGTAGCCAGCTAAGTTGGAATTATGAAAACAATACCAGCAAGTTTTTGGAGTGTTCTTCAAAGCATTTTTAAAATATTTTTTTAATACTATGTGGCAAGAAATGAAATACACAATATTTTTTTCTATTGTACAAGAGAATACACACTAGTATAAAAGAATATAAATGTTTTATAGGCATTTTTTAAAAAAGCTGACCTCCTGACGCGTTAGGGTTGTACTTCTTGCAAGCGATGCTGTTGCTCCCAACTCTTGCTAGGAAACTGTTCATCCCACACCATCAAGTATGGCAGAGTATGATCATTTTCTCTTGCTATTTCTGTGTTCTTTGCCTGACCCAGTTTGCCACTGGAGTTGACAATAACCGAGGACATGCAAAGCAAGCAGGAGTTGGGTCCTCTGCAGCTCCTGCCCTGAAGCAAAAAGGAACGTGATGTTTTTCTCTTGTTTCCCAAGCTCTGCTGTAATTTGAAAAACTTTTATGAGGAGGATTTAATTTGGCAAAATGAGCTCTCCTTAGTCTGTGAGACGGCTATCACGAGAAATATGTATGATATTCTGAGATCTGCAGTGATGTGACTCATTGTACCACATTAAGAGACAGAAAGAGACCCTTTTTATCCCATGAATGGCTTTGCTCAGCTCTCTTGGGGAGCAGCCTGCCCTGTGCTCCATTTCAGGATGAGGCAGCTGGTGGCACCAAAAACAGCCTGGGAGAGTCTGCAACCAGCACTGTGCTGCTGCCGCCAGACAAACCGCATGAGGACAGAAATAAGAGCAAAATCTGTGACAAATATCAGAGCATACTCTGAGAGTTAGGCCGTTTCCTTGCTGTTAAATAAAGACAGACAGCTAATAACAAATACAAAAAAAACTTAAATACCACAGTGACTGGTGAAGTTTTCTGATAAGAGCTTTCTCTTTGTCCTTTTCTTCAAAATTATTGCTGGATTTTCCTTTACTTCTCCCCATCTGGCTATTTCTTGCCATCTGTGCTAACTGTGACTGAGGTCTGCAAGACCATTTCTCAGAATGGCAGCATCGTTAAAAGTGCTGAGCAACTTTTTTGCTTTATGTAACATCTCTTGTGCTTTTCTGCAGCTTGCGTGAAGCTCTGTAAATATGTTTTCATGTCTGTCCTCTTTGCTCACCCACCCAGTTCTTCTGTGACAACTAGCTGCCTTTGCAAAATGCTTCTGGGTTTGCTTCGTACCACATAAAGTCTAGGCAAATGAATGTTTTCGCTAATGCATTTATGTAGATTATTAAGAGGAAAACAAACCTAGGACAAGAACAGAATTAATCATTGGCTTATTAGTTTGGCTTTGCTGCTTGCATACAGAAGTGCTTTATATCAAACATATTAGCTTATAAGTAAATAAATAAATGAAAAGCAGAGGTACCGAGCTTAGCCCAGCATGAGTATTGACAGTGGTTACTGCTGACAGCTCTTCTGTTTCCATACAACATGTTTGATTCCCTTAACTCCATTGTCACAGGCAATAGGGCAATACCAAACTATTCAGCAGAGATGTATGTAATAAGGAGCATTCATGGCTTTACATTTCTCTTGATTTTGAGATGTTTTGACTAAAGCTTGCTGGGAGACTTAGCCTTGACCCCCTGCCTCTCAGTTAGAGGCCATGTCCACGGCAGAATTTGGAGACTGTGTTTTCCCTACAAGGAGACTGGATTAGGCTATTTTGGGAGAGAGAGTGCTCATTCTCACATGCTCCAGTTCTATTTTATTCAGAAGCACTGAGTGAATGTAGAGAGGAAAATTTTCATGGCAACTGGTAGTAACGATATCTCTATTTCTTTTCCTGAACTTGTATTAATGTTAAATTGTAAATGTTGATCAAAAGGGGAGTATCTTACAATGTGTTTATCATAGCTATGAGAACAGCTCCTTAATTTAATAGAAGCTGTGTGTCAGCTTAGCTTTATAGTATCTGCCTGCGCACAGAATGTGACAATAAAGTAGAATCTACACAATAAAATTATCCTTGCTGTTCACCCACATTTGGGATGAATTGGGCTTTGTGTGGACTAAGTAATGGGAAAGACTTGTGTCTACAGTAACAGGAGAAGAGGGAGACCTCGTGCCATCGAATGCTCTGTGTCTAACCCTGGAGTGTGTTCGCACACAGACCAGTTGTGTCTATTCCAGATGCTTTCTCATAGGAGTCAGCTAGGCTAAAAGACGACTAACTTCCACCCTCTTAAAAGCGGCTGTGCCATGAATGAAAGTGCCCTGGTCTCCCTCCAAGATGTCATATTTCTCTTAATCTGCCTCCCTTGTGCTGCAGCCAGAGTTGTGGGGAGGGCTCTGGCGCTAGCAGCAGCTGGGCCAGTTTGTCTTGGCAAAACATGTCACCTTTTTTTGGGGGTAGTTTAAAATTTACATTCTTCAAGATTTACTTTCTATTTTTTTGTTTATTATTTCACTTCTTCTAGATAACCTAAAAGCCCTTTGCTTTTTCCTGCAATTTAAAAAGCTGCTCTTAATTATGAGACTTTATCTGAATTTAGATGGGTGGGGTAATAGCATGACCAGGGAGTTTTAGTCTGCCTTTGATCAATTTAGTTTTGCCTATGAGGTCAGATGAAATGCCTACAGCTTGTACACCATGGCTTCCCTGGAAGTGCAAAT
>JAUBOD010000053.1:1329802-1357199 GCA_032353885.1 Nothura maculosa | reverse complement strand
GATCAATTTAGTTTTGCCTATGAGGTCAGATGAAATGCCTACAGCTTGTACACCATGGCTTCCCTGGAAGTGCAAATTTTCTTCTCTGCAGTTTATGGTACATCCCATTTATGAATAAAAACATGTGAACGCATACTGACGCATGCTACTACTTTTTAGATTATATCCTGCAAATAAAGCAGAGAAGGAAGCCAACAGCATGCTGCTCTTGCTGGTATAATGTCATATGGACTTCTGTCTTAAAATACCTGTTGAAGCCTATTTGATGAAATGAGTTTCCATCCTTCATCTTTATATTTCTTTTCCCCTCGACAGATGGATCATTTCCCACTATATGTTCTCTTGTTTGACCATCCCCACAGAAGTCAGTGATTTGTATGGTGATCCTCTTGTTAATGGTAGAGCATGAATGTAATCTGAATGCAGCATTAGCCATGGGGACCTGGTAATCAGATAGGCGAAACCAAAGATGGAAGAGCAGGGCAGTCTCTGGACAGCACGCAAGCCAATGCAAAATACTGCTGAGCTGCTGAATTATATGCAGTGCCCTCATGGTAGTATGTGTGCAAATTAAGTGATACTTAGCTGGTGCTTATTCTTGCTTCTCTTGTGCTTTCCACTTAGGCCTATGTCCATTCCCATCCTCTCTTTTCTCCTCATCCTGTCCTAACTCAATCACTCACTTGCTCCCGCCTTTCCCATTGCAGCCTAGAAGCCTTCAGCCTGGTGGCATGAAGATGAAGAGGGAGGATAGGCAGAAGGCTGAGGCAGTGCTGTGCGAGGTGGTGGGGAGAAGGGAGAGGGTGCAGCAGGAGGTGCGGGAGTGGGGCTGGTTGTTGGGAGCTCCAGCAGCATTTGTGATGCCTGCAGGTATCTTGGCAGTGTGTGGTGCACGTTAAGATGGGGCTGGCACTGAGTAGGCTTCAGAATTTGTTTCCTGCTCATGCTGTTGCTTACTGTGGTCTGAGATGCGGATCTGTATCTAGCTTGCACTTAGCAGAGTCCATTTCTGTTCTTACCCTGTCATCTCCCTGGTGCTTGAAAAAGACCGTTCCGGTTTTAGTTACCTTGCTGCTCAGGAGCTTTAGTAATTTCCTATACAAGCTATGTAGAGGCAACCCAGTGATTGTTGATCTTGTTAATCTTAGAAAGATCTTGAAAGTAAGTTCCTTTTAAGAATGGATAACAACATAGTTAAAAAATAATCAGAAAAAAAATCAACTATATCACTTTCCAAAGCATTGAAATTGTTATTCTGGAATAAGTTTGTACTAAAGAACTAAGCCTTGCTGACATTTCTGGGATATAGCACGGCATTATATTCAAAAGCAATTTCCTTTGGTGCATGTGTGATATTTGAGATAGACTCCTTGATTTGCACTGAACATTCAAAAAACCTGCGATTGGAACCAGTGGAAAGAACAGTGTTGGCTTAAGGTCCTTTGGATCA
Organism: Nothura maculosa; assembly: GCA_032353885.1. Classification (NCBI taxonomy): domain Eukaryota; kingdom Metazoa; phylum Chordata; class Aves; order Tinamiformes; family Tinamidae; genus Nothura; species Nothura maculosa. The sequence goes on along the minus strand of JAUBOD010000053.1, from coordinate 1,355,749 downwards.
GGTTTTTAGCTGCTAACGCTTATACAGAAAAACTCAATAGTTAGGATATGGCAATACTAGTACCTCAGTAGTTCTCTAGTAGGAAGTACAGCTGGTGTCTGAATTTGGGAACTCACTAAGAATTATTCTCTGGGGTGTTCCCACTTGCCAAGAGACCATGTGAGTGGATTTTACTGGACTTAAAGGTCCTTCTGCGCAATTCTCCTTGAATCATTGTGAACTTTTAATATTTTATTGAACAGATTAAAGCATTTAAAATATTTATAAAGGTAAGCACAAAGGTGCAGGTTAATTTTAAAATTAGCTTTTGGATTAGTCAGGAAAATTTTGGATTTGATGTGCTAATAAGGTAGAGTTTACACATGAAATGATGGAAGCACAGGATACTGTGATTTTTTTTTTTAATTATTGAGATAAAAAAGATTTAGCAAGAACTAGGGCAACTCAGGAAAATTAAAATCTTCTGACTTTTGCAAGGATTTTTAGGCTTGTATGTCCAAGCAACAGCCATGACAGCCAGAAAACTGAAGATACTCAGTGAGTGCTGTAAACCACATTTTTTTTCTGAAAAAGCTTTATCTTAATGTAAATCTTTTCCACAGTAGAGACCTAATACTTTTTATTGCTACTGTTGTTTCATTGCAGTTTAAACATTAGCTTTTGTACTGCATTTGCCAGAAGCAGGATTCCTTATATTTTGTTAAAAATGGCTGAAGTTTTCCTCTGTACTGTGTAGATTGAAAGAGTGGTTTTCTGGCAGCTCTGTGAATGCCAATATACACAGTGTACAAGGTGCAGTCTGTGGCAGCTTTTATTTCTGGAAATCTTTATTATGTTTAGAGAATATGTGTATAATGCTTGTATACACAAATATGCATACACATGTAAGTATGCTTATAAACAGAGCACTTCTAGGCTGATATTTTATTCACTGAAATTGATCCTGATGCCTAGGTGCTTCCAGGCTGAACAACAAGAAAATACTGAGACATCTTTGACACCTGTTGATCTGCCAAGTGTAATGCTCTTAATTCATATAGAACCAACACAGACCCCTAAAACTAGGGAAACAAAAAGGACTTGAAGGGGCTGCAGTTTGTGGGATCACAGCATGTGCACAGGATGTACTCCCAGCTCCAAATCCTCTAATCACAGAACAGAAGAAAAAGTATGAGTTTAGAAGTTTGAATCCAGAGGAGCTGCAATGTTATCATTGCAATTGATTTCAAGCAAAGCATGACATTCCTTTATTTATTTTAAAATGATGACTGCAAGAAAGTAGCCTGCTAGGAATCATTTGCTCAGTTTTGGTAGTAGTTCTTTAAAATATGCACTAGGAGGTGTCCTCATAGAAGTTGCTTTCTGGAAGCAAGCAGAAGGAAGTTGTCCCATTGTAAGTATCTTTCGGTGAGATAAAAAGGGGATTTTTGTGATTCTCTCTCAATAAGGTTATATCAAGGGAGGAAGAGAGGAGGAAGGGACTGGACTCTTTTCAGTGGTGGACAGCGATAGGACTAGATGAAACGGCCACAAACTGAAGCACCAAAAGTTCCACAGGAACTTCAGGAAACATTTCTTGACAGTGAGGGTGACAGAGCCTTGGAACAGGCTGCCCAGAGAGGTTGTGGAGTCTCCTTCTTTGGAGATCTTTAAAACCTGCTTGAATGCAGCCCTGTGCCATGTGCTCTGGGTGACCTGCATTTGCAGGGGAGTTGGACTAGATGACCTCTGAGGTCCCTTCCAAGCTTAAGCATTCTATGATTCTATGATATTTGACTGATTTAAAGGCTGTGTAGATACCATCACAAGGGCACATTCATTGACTGGCCAACTTCTCTACCAGAGTTAAGTGCAATGGAAAAGCAGTTAATTTCCTACCTGTAGACTTGGGACTGATTAATGGCTGCTTCTAGCAAGTATTCTCTGGTTGTTTTTTTTTTTTTTTTTTTTTTTTTTTGGTGAGGAGCTCATCTTGATAGGCACTGCAACACACAGAAAACTGTGTGTATCTGGCAGGCACTACAACCCACGGAAAACTGTGTATCTCAGATTGTGAGAAACCTTTTTCATCTTTAATTACAGACCATTGGCTGAATAATATGAGAGCATTACGTATACAGAGAGATAACAAAATATTGCTGCATGCATGCAAGAGGAGAGAGTTCAGGCTAGGCTATTTCTCCTCTGCCTTTTGCTTGTTTAATTGTATAAACCAAGCTTTCCCTTTAAGGACTAATTATACTAATGTTTCACAGGAATTGTTTTCCCCTAATCTGGCTGACCAAGCCATGCTGTTATGATCTGTCTCAAAGCCTGTCCTGCTTGCCTGAGTTTCCTCCTAAAATAGACCCTGTCTGCTGGAGACTTAGCTCAGTGCAGAGCCTGGGTGCTGCTGTGTGCATCCCTGCAACAAAGAATGGGGAAACGTGATTGCATCCTCTTCAACATCACCTAGAGTATTAGATACCATTCCCTTTCTGGGTTGCATTCAATAACTTCAGCCATGTCCTTCTATCTGTGAGATTAATGTTCAATGCCACGGAAAGGATTTTGACAATTACACCTGGACCTTTCAGCAAATATCATTTTTATTTGATGTTATCATCGTTTTGGCATTTGCAGCTCTCTGCACAGCAGCAAGCTAAGAGGCGACAGTACAGTATTCGGAACCTCAGATCTGGTTAAAGTAACAGTTAATGGCTATTGCAGATTTACTTTGCTCTGGAGCCAAGGAGCTATGAATGCTGGGAGCCAAATTTGAAAGCTCATCACAACCACATGAGATGAGAAAGCAGTCTCTGCGACATATTGATAGCTGTAGATGACAGATGTGATATTTATTGCCGTGGACAGTAAAATTTATATATATTAAAAAAATGCAAACTTTGGAAAACGATGGGAAGCATTGACAGGAAATGCCTTAGAACAAATTTCTGCAAGAGAAAGTGGCCGGAGGAAGCAGCTTCAGCGAAAATATGTTTTATTTGTTCTGATCTTGGGGGAAAATGATAGAGTACAGGAAAAGTCAATTTCAGAAATATCATTTCCCTTCACCCAGGAAAAGTCACCTAAACTTTGGTAAACAACGTGAACGTTCTTCCTGACATAACTTATAATGAGAAATATTTATGTCTATAGAAAGGAAAGAACTATTTAACCAAAAAATATTCTAGCTAAAGCATACTAGAGTGTCTTAAAATGTCTGGGTAAAAGTTGTCCTGTTTGTTTGCATAAACAAATCTGGATGCTCTAGGTTTACTCTATACAATACTGTCAGCTGGATATTGCCTTATGTATTGTTCCACTCTTTGTTCTGGCTTTCAGTATTTAGGAAGCCTAGTAAAATACCAAGTGTAACACTATTTTGTACAGTAGAAGGTTTAAATCAATGCAGTTTTTGTTAAAGTTATAGATTCTCTTTCAGTTTTTCAAACCTAACTATTCTAGTCTCATGATGATATATGAATACATGACAGCAGAACTGAATTATAAAGAAAAATAGGCTAGCCTGCTTTGATAGGCCAAAGAGGGTAAACTGGAACACACAATAGATTCTATAGCATAGAAATTTTGAAGAATAAGATCTAGGACTTTTCTATATGACAGAAATGTAAGTCTGATGTTATGTAGTTCTTTTTAAAACAGTGTTTATACTACCCATTCCTGTATTGATTCCTGTATTGTAGGCAGCACCAATGTGTTGGTGAATGTCAGCTCTGTTGGTGAGAAATAAGGAAGTGTTTTGTTTCGTTTCTTTTGGTATTACAGGCAGGGAAGGTGAGTCACAGACATATATTTTAGCTGATTAAACTGACTGGTCTTGAGTAAAAAACTCTCTTATCCAGCTGAGAGTCTCTGGTCCTCTGTGGGGGGGATTTTTCTGAGCCTCCCTCAAATGTGAAAGAGGCACTGGAATTTAAATGTGTTTCATCTTCAACTTTGGGTGATGCTGTTAATGCAAGATAGCAAGGAAATGATTTAATATATATACATATATGCACATATATGTATTTTTAAAAATTGACTAAGTTTGGAACAAGGTCCTAGAGAGAAAGGTTGATGCAATGATGTTTCTTGCCATCCAGATTCTGGTAAAAGATGAGTGAGAAAGTAGCCAGATTAGGCGAAAGAGAAGGGGTAAATACCTAGATTTCTGTGTTTTGCTGACTTCAATGTGAGAAATATTGCAAGCATGAAACTTAGATATTTATGAAAACTTGCATGGTGCAACTCTAGCTGAACAGAAGGAAATGCCAGTGCTTCTGTTAACTTTGGCAGGGATAGATTCCACCTCAAACCTGCATTTTACCCATCGCTAGTACTAGCAAGTCCTATGGGCTTTGCCATGCATAATAGTGGGTTTTAGGCCTGGCACTCTGGTTTTGGAGGGTGGCACATATTGTTTCACCATGTTGGCAGTTCCTTAGACCAAAGAAGGACGCGCAGCTACAGACGTATGAGATCCGAGGGCATGGAAAGCAATATATGTCACAGTCATTTAAGCTGCTGTGCACTTAGCACTGGAAGCTTTATAGAAAGACAAAATATACAATTCCATTACAACTGCTGCAATGCAATCCAAGTTGATCTAGTTTCTCCCACATGAGCTGACCACAATTTTAAGCTTGGCATAGCCTGAAAGCTTGAGGAATGTATTTCCAGTAATTGCCAGGCCACTTCATTGTTTCTATGTATACATAAACACTAGGCTGTGATCACAGTGGTCATGCTTGAGCTGCTATCTGAAATTCACTTGTGCTATAAGGATTGACTAATCTGGTTCATACTGACAGCAGTTTCCATTTACTGTATTAGTTTTCTTTGACTTTGAGTGCTATACAGCTCTCCAGCTAGAATAAGAAAACAAAAACTGTTAAAAGTACTAGGCACTTGAGTCCTGCAGCAGAAAACCCATGTGTCATTACTGGATCCATTATTTGTCATCTCAGAAAAGCAGGCTGAGTTGCAGGAGATCCATTTATAAGATGCCAAGACTACAAAGCACCTAGTGAGGAACAACAGGCAGTGATTTAGTTTTTAATCATACAGGAGAGGAATAGTAAGGGTTGGTCTTTTGCAGCCTGAAGACATGCTCTTATTTGGCCTACATACGTTTCTCACTCAGTTTTCCTTTCTACCTATCAATGCCTTACAATGTGTACTACAATTAACTCCTAAAAGCTCCAGCCTTCTTGGCTGTTCTTGGGCAAATTCTCTTGTGAAGTCTGTGTTGGACTTGTGGTTTATTTTTTTTCCCCCTATTTCTTTCAGCTTCATTCTATGCAGTTAAGACTTGTGTAAGACTGCACAAGCTAAAGCTCAGAGATAAAACTAGAGGTACTAGTTGCTTCTTTATTTTTTCCTAGCAAATCTACTTATTTTTTTTCTTTTTTAAGCTTGGGATATTGATTGCTGGTAATTTAATGTGTCTGAACTGTGAAAAGCTGTTATGACAGTTTCACACGCTATTGCAGTTTTTTATTTCCCCATTCACAGACAAAAATGGAAGATTTTTCTCACTGGAAACTGTAATATATAATTCAACTGACATCACCCCACCAGTAGCCAGATGCTGTATCTTTCAGCAATTGGATCTTTATTTTAAAGCAGCCCACTCTGTAGTGGTTTGACCTCATCTTTGATACACATCTATAGCGGAATTAGAGCAACTAAATGAATCTTCAGGTAGGTGAGTCACAATTCATCCAGCGAAGCATGTACTTAGCTGTTTTGAATTCACTGCCTAACACTGAGCACACGCCGTGGTGAGACACGCAGGCATGCTTGGGATTGCTGACATTCCTGGCAGTCCCACCGTGGGATCACCTCTGCAAGCTGCCAAGGCTGCCTCCTCAATAAAGAGTGTTTTTTGCTCTTCTCCCTCCCTCTATGAATCAGGACCAGAGCTGCACTGTTCTAGTGGTTCAATTATTCTCATTTTCTACATGGACTTTTTAAAATGTGATCCTGTTCTAAGGTTTCTCCTTACCTTAAATATTGTATTTTCATGCCAATGATGTGTGTTCCTTTGAAAAGTTGTAAGTCTTCGGGCATGCTGATTCAGAGGCAAGGGATAGCTGGAAGCAAGAGGCTGAGACAGAGACAAAGGATAATTATATGTAATGCATGTAGAAATACAGCAACTCTATTTCCTACCCCTCTGCTAACCCTACCAACAACCCAGTCTTCCTCTGCCATGGCTTTGCTGGGTGAAATTTGAAGTCCTTGTGCAGAACACAGGCACCTTGCTGCTGCTTCTCTATGGTGAGTTGAGTCTATCTGCCCAGGAATGATGGTATTTGAGAAAAGATCTCAGAACTGCTTTATACAGTCTCATCAAGACCTTTATAGGTTCCTGGTCAATACCCACTTCCTGTCATAACAGCCTTTTTCTGCTACTAATCATGCCAACTGAAGAGGTAGAAATATTTGGTGCTGAGCTTGAAAATTCAGGGTGCTAATTCAGGGATACAAAGAAAAGTTGTTAAAGGGAAATAAGGCATTCTTCACATTTGACTTACCTTAAGCCCTTGCTGCTTTAGGTGAACATTTACAAGATAGTAAACCAACTAGTCGTTGGTAATGGTAGTGCCCCCAACTACAGAAATATCAAATTTAGATACCCATGCAACCAGGCCTCTGTGGTGGTGAAGGAAGGTTACATGAGTAACTAAATTTGCCTAGTGATATTATTTCATCAGCAGGTTCCTATCTTGTATCCCAGAGTTCCTGCTCCTGCTGCTCACCAACAAAAACTCACTTCTGGTGTGCAGTTAGGAGCGGGTGGGAGTTTGTGCCTATTTTTTAGGACTCTTCTGGTTTGAATGAAAGGAGCAAATTAAACAGCTAAGGGGAAGTTCCCAAAGCAGTTGTTGCTCTATTTTATTAAATAGCAATCTTGATTTGTCTTTCCTGTAGATCAGGAACTGAATATAGTGATCTTAGGATACACAGTCTGTGTCATTCTTCAAAAAGGTATATGTGAAGCCTGATCCATATGTCATTTACGTCCAGGAGTTTATCTGCGTTTTCTTTCTTGAAGAGGCTTGCCTTGCTTTCCTTCAGCTGGCTCTCAGGTGCTATGTATGCCACCCAAAGCAAAGTGTGATTTATTTTCCAGTTACTTGATATTGATGTGAAATTACCAAGTCTATTGTTAGTGAAAGCCAAAACCTGGCATCATTTTAGTTGAGCTAAATTCAAATATATGGTTCCACAGAAACATAACAAAACACTGCAGTGATAGTTACAGACATCCAGAATAAAGGAGAATTTATGGATGTGGGGTTTTTTCCAATGGCAAACAGGGGACAGTTTGAAAGAAAGAGGAGAGGGGAAAACCTTAAAAATAAAGAAACAAATCTAACATTCCATATGCAGAGAAAACAATTTCCATGCTTCTTATCAAAAATGTGTTAAATCAGCTAACATTGATATAACTTCAAGCAATTAGGAGCACGCTAATAATGATATGAGTCTTCAGCTGTAAATAATTACGCTGCCTCAAGGCTATGCTTTAATTCTTGGCTTGCTGTATCTATAAACAATAATCAAACTGCAAAGCAAGTTGTGTTGTTTTTGTTCACAATTTGTGAAATGATTTCTGTACCCTACAGTGATGCTGATGGCTATTTTGACCTTCAGGAACTCTGGCCTGCGAGGCTAAGAGCTAATGTGTACTTCCATCGATCTGAGTTACAGGCACACAGCAGGTTACTATGCCTGTTCCTCACAAGTACAAAAGCTGCTATCGTCAATCAGTGTGTGTTGTGAAAAGGGGGCTTGCTGCTGAGACTCAATAAATAGGGACATTAGGAGGAAATGTTATAATTGCTGCTACCCACATCTTGTTAATGAGTAATGTACAGTTAGACTCCATGCAATTGCAGCTAAACTGTTTATACAATTTATTCTTATGTTGCAACTAACATTTAACATAATGAAGTATCATAATTGCAGCCATTAAAGTCAAGATTAAGATTTGTTTAATTAGAATTAAGAAAATGTAGAATAGGCTTTGAAAATGTGGGTTTTGCTGGGTAGAAGCTGCAGCATGTAGGAAAATTCAGAGGATGGGTATTAAAGAGCTTTGTAGAAAACAGGGCCAACAGGACATGATTCATCTGCCACATACGCTGCTGTTGGGACAGCTTTGTTGCAAAACAATTTTTACCCCTTGTAAGGGGGTAAAAACACAGACTAGCCCGTGGCTTCTAATTCCTTGATTTTGAAATCCCATAATCAAGTATGAAATGACATTTAGTAGGTAATGTGTATGCTTGGCTTCCTACTTCGATGTTAAATCACAGCATCCAAATGTGAAGCGTCTATTTTCTCCCTGATGCGAACCCAAAATAAGTGTGCCCTTAATGAGGAATTAGAAGCAGAATAATTCCTCAGACACTATACAGAATTGCTGTTTATATAATGTTGTAAGAATAAAGTGTATACTTTTTCTGAGCTGTTCTTTACTGTCTGAATATACAATCATGACCTAGGATTTTTGGGAGAAATATATGGAGTCTAGGCCTCTGAAACAGAAAATATATAGAACATCTGTGCAAAATTGCAAGCAAATTTTTGGAAGTGTAGCAGCATTCATAGATGGCAGAAATATCTCAATGTTTATAATAATCTGCATAAAATCCTGTGTGAGACTTCAGATGGTCTGAGGGAACGTTGCATTGCAACTGTTGTGCTATTTTTCAGTGAGTTTAGTTATCTGGATAGGGCAGTTGGGTGGCATTGCCTTACTGACTCGATTTGCTTTGCTGGCTTTAAAAGAAGATATTTAAAAAAAAATCATAATACAATTTAAAAACTTGTCTTTTTTTGCTGGGTTTTAACATTGAGATTGTTATTTTCTGCTTTCTCTTTGGCATGGATGCTGAACATCTAGCCAAATTTAGCATGGGCTAGTTAATTTTTTTGTTTATTTTGGGATGCTGTGAATTCCATTGTGAATGAATTTCTATACAGACCTTAATTGGCCAAGATACAATTCTTAGGAATAATGTAGTTTTAAAACATTAATTCTCAAAGCTTTTAAGAAAATATAGCTTCATGTTATTTTCAGGTTGGATTTTCAATTTACTATAAACGTATTGCTGTTAAGATTTTGATAATGGCTTATTAAGGAACTGCTCACTGATCATATAAATGCTGTAGTCAAACATGTGATAATTTATGCAAAGAATAATTATAGATGACAAACAGAAACAAAGGCCAATTAGGACGATTACTACAGCAGTGTCATATCAAATGAAATTTTTATCATTCTTTCTTTCTCTCAGCAGTGGAATAAACCACAGCATAAACCTGTTGGTCAACATTTTGTAAAAATAAAGAGAACAGCTGTGCATTCTGGTATGATGGTGAAGGTTACTGACAAAGTCAGTACTGGTTATCTAGCATTTAGAAGCACATTGATTTAGAAGGCTCTCCATAAATATGGAATAAAATTGGCATTGATTTCCTTTTTTGGAGGGGGAGAGGGAAAGCCTTATACCTTAAGATAAGAGCAATATTCAAGTGTATTTGGTTAATGTGCAAGTAAGCGAGCTTTGCAGTTGTGTTTGTATTCTTGTCTTTTAATATATACAAGGTATGAATTTTGTATACTGTTTTTAAAGGCTACTTTTTAGAATATGTTAAAGCATAACTAGCCAAAACATGACAGTCTTAGTGTTCTCCCATATAATACCTGTGTAGGTAAAGCAGATTGCCTCAGCTGTACTATAAGCTGCTGAAATTATTTGTTTCTGAATGCTAGTTCCATTCCTTTTGCTCAAATTTTTGGAGATGGGACAAAATGTCTCCATGATTCTTTACAGATGATTTTCACTTCACGTTTTTTTCCAATTACCTTTACTGTCTAAAAGTTCTGAATTTACTTTGAAAGCAATTTACTCCACAGTACATTATCTAGTCTTACCTTCCCTTTCTACCCCTAAATCCTAGTCTGTTCCTTCAGAAGAGCCTGTGGTATAGGTAACTAGATGAGCCCTCCATCAATGTCATCGTGGCTGGAGTGCAAGGAGCCTGTTGCCTAAAGTGGTGAGGTTGTCCAGAGGCAGGCCGGGAAAGGGCCAGCTGGGGTATCAAAATGAGAATTGAGCAGAGAGGAACCTCATGAGGTTCAACATGGATAAGTACAGGGTCCTGCACCTGGGGAGGAATAACCCCAGGCATCAGGACAGAGTAAGGGGTTGACCTGCTGGAGAGTAGCTCTGCAGAGAGGGACCTGGGAGTCTTGGTTGACAAGAAGTTAACCGTGAGGCAGTAGTGCCCTCGTGGCCAAGAAAGCCAATGGCATCCTCGCCTGCATCAGGAGGAGCGTTGCCAGCAGGTCAGGGGATGGGATCCTGCCCCTCTACCCAGCCCTGGTGAGGCTGCACCTGGAGACATGGAACTTCTAGAGAGGGTCGAGTGGAGAGCAACCAAGATGATTAAAGAACTGGAGTGTGTATCTTATGAGGAAAGATTAAAGGAGCTGGGCCTGTTTAGCCTGGAGAAGAGAGGACTGAGAAGAGATCTGGTCAATATATATAAGTATCTGAGGGGAAAATGTGAGGAGGATGGGGCCAAACTCTTCTCAGTGGTGGCCAATGATAGGACAAGGGGCAGTGGGTATAAGCTGAAACATAGGAAGTTCCATCTGCATGTGAGGAAGAACTTCTTTCCTGTGAGGGTGACAGAGCTCTGGAACAGACTGCCCAGGGAAGTTGTGGAATATCCCCTGGAGATCTTCCAAACCCATCCAGATGCCACCCTGTGCCACGTGTTCTATGTATCCATGCTGGAGCAGGGAGATTGGACTGGATGATCTCTAGAGGTCCCTTCTAGCCTCAAACATTCTGTGATTCTGTAATCTTGGTACTTACAGACAGTAAAAATTCAGAGATTCAACTAATCCAGAGTGTCAACAAAAAATGTCTTTTCCAAGTGTCCGCGCTCATGCCATCCTGAGATGGGAAATGCCGTGCTGTGGTGTGCCCATCTTGCAAGCTTTAAAGGTCAGTAATATGTTGTATCATGAAGGGCTTCTCATCAGTGCTAAGAGTAGAATTTTTTAGGGTAGGCTCCCTTACTGCTTGCAGAAAAAAAATAGGCCAACAGTTGCTGCCACATGGATGTGAGGGATTTTCATGACAATCACCTTGGAGTTTTTAATAGCACTTGTGAGCACCAGTCCATCTTGTCTTTAGCTGTGAAATTGCTTTTCTTTCTCCAGTGGAAGACAGGAGGGAAGAATAAAGCCTATATATGCCTTTTTAGTCATTTTGCAGCATAGCTGATAGCTTCACTCTGGAGTGCTCTAGATTCTTCACAAGAAAATTAGTTGTTATACAGCCTTAAGGTAGATACTACAGAGTTGGCGTAGGTGATTTGAATGGATGTATTTGTTTTTACATAAATCAAAGTGTATTCTATATCTGTGTTCCTGTCCTGCAGAAAAGACCTTTGTTTGGGCACGAGACTGATGTATTTTACTTAGCAGATGCTTTACTGGGGTTTACTTTATTGTGTTGTTCTATTGGTTATATTTCTGTTGGTTAAGAAACGCAAAAGCAATATGCTCAGTGCAAATCATACATCCTGCGGAGCCCTGGTGCTCACAGTAGGTAGCATGAAGGTTTTCCAGCTGGTGCAGCCCTGCTCAGCTTTACTGTTACAGCTCCTTTTGTCCGTCCCTGGTGCCTGTGATCCCATGTCCTTGTCTGACTCCGGCTCAAATAGCCCAGACTGCCCTTGGCTGGTCTTTGCATCTTGCCACAGGCTGGGTTCTCAGCCAGAAGGGGGTGCTCAGAAATGAATTAACCTGCCCCCCCGCCCTCCACCACCAGACTGCTCTTTTTTTACATGTCGCACCCAATGAAACTATGTCTGTCTTTTGTGTCTCATTGAAAAGGCTTTTATTTTTTTTCTTTTGCTGAGCTTGGCTAATTAAAAAAACAAAACAGAAAAAAAAGTACAAAAATAGTATTTGTTGTTTTGCAGTGGTAGGGAAAAAATATTACACCAGGTCTTTTTAGCCAGTAGTCCGATGATAAAAACTATAGAGTACCAATTTTGCACTTTCTAATAAATACAGATTTGTACTTTCATAATTGTTTAATGTTGATTAGATGTATCTCTGTAAGTATGTCTCTTCTGTTGCAAGATCTCTTGCTAGACTAATTTAGAGTGACTCTTTGCCAAATCAATATCAATCTTCTGGCAAATATTATTAAATATTTGTTTGATACCTATTTACAAGTAGGAAAATAATTTTGCTGCCAAGGGATTGTAAATGTGTGAAAAGACCCTCTGACAGCTTACTTCACTCACTGTCTACAAGCCAGCGTCTGCATGCCAAAGTTGGAAGACTAAGATGAAGAACATAATTAAGGAAACATATGAAGGCTAGCTCAGGGTTTGAGATTAATTAGCTGTGCGTCAATAATCTCATCAATATCCGATTAACAAATGACACATTGCCCAATGAAACATATTGATTCATTCACACTCCACACTGTTAATAAATTGAAGCTGCTTTGTTAAATGAGAAAGCTGACAAAATAATAGCTTCCTAATACTTCTCCAGTATTGTGATAAAAACATAAAATTAGCCTGAAGTATACTTAATTTAGCAGCACTGTCACTGCACTTACGAAGCTTGTTAACACAATAGTGTGGGGAGGGAAGATTTTTTTTTCTATAGACTAATTGTTATGATGGATACATTACTACATAGTTGCATGCAAAAGTAGAAATTAATGTCATCTGTATTTGGAATGGAGTTTCTTAAAGGAATGCATTTTTGGAAAATTGAGATAGACTATTTGCACGATGTTAGGACTATTTGTAGTGGGAATTTTTTCCTGCTAAATATAAAATTCTAGTGTCCAAGACTAGCACGTAAGTGTCCAAAATCCACATTTCTTTAAATTAATGAGTTTTTTCTATTTGTTTGACAAAGAATGGTATTAAAACATCAATATTTTGCCTTGATCAAAAATCATATTTTCAATGAGGAAAAAATCAGAAAAGTTGAGAAAGAAAGCATATGTGGGATTAAAGGAGTCATGTTTTCCCTACTCTCCTATGTTGTATCCTGTCTGTCCCTACAAAATGTTTTCCAGTAAAAAATGAGAAATCGCTGCAGGCAAAGTGTGTGCTATTTACTTGTCTTATTAAATGATCAAAAGTATTCAGAATTATGCAAGGCTCCAGCAGCATAAAATACTGGTAGCCCCTTTTTTTCTGATTAATTAATACTAACCTGTCCATTTCTTATGATATTTGATAGAACAAGGCTATTGCAGAGGTGGTTTATATTAGCAGTGGTAACATTGCAGTATATCTTAGATGAAAAGAAGATAAGTCCCTGTCACTAGAGCCATCAGAATTTGGAAATGTTTTTCTGCATGGTAATGAGAAAAATCCCCTCAGTTTTGTGGAAGAAGTGCAATTCAGATGCCTGGTAGAAATGTAGAAATAGTAGTGTTTTTTATTTTGGTTGCAGATTTCTGTGAATACAGTGCAGGTAGATATAGGGTAGGATTAGGTGCTGCCACAGGTCAAGGAGGAAGGAGAAAAACTTTTCCCTGTCCAGGCATTTGAAGAGCTGTGCGCCTCTGATGAAGGTGATGGTGGTGCATGCAGATGACATGCATCTCCAAGCATGGGCAGAGTTGCCATGGGTTTGCTTTTGAGGGCTGAATTTGGCAGATTGTTTAGACATTGCATTTGAACATGTGCTGAGATAACACTTCTCAATAGCAGTCAATATATTAGCTTGAAGTCCTGAGATCCAGATGATTCTCATTTACCATTTGTATACATATATATATGTGTGTATATATACGTGCATGTACACTCTCTCTCTCATGCACCTACATATACATTAAATCACTCTCAAATTTGTTAAGAGGAAAATGTTCAACATACATTCTCAAGTTATCTCGACTGTGCTCTATGAAATTTGGAGAGCTTGAAATCCAGAGGCCAGGCCATTTGTTTTATTTTTCATAATGACAGTGTTCTTGTAAGACTTTTATGAGCCATTGTTATGCATTCAAAACCTTAACTCTTAGACCTCACAATAAGATTTTATGACTGTGACTAGAAATTAGTGATCAAAAAAGCTCTTTAAGTATTCAAGCTCATTGCCCTGTTGTTGAGGATTGTTCCCCACAGTGAAGTTTTATTTCCAACCCAATTTTCAATGAACCGTCTAACATTCAGTCCATCTGTAGTTGGCTCTTAACTAACTATCATTAACTTTTTAGGACTCCATGATATGCTGGATAACTTGGAACAACTAATGATTTTATTACCAATCTTAATATTTAGAGTTCCCTGTGGAGTCATGTATGGCTCTTAATGAAACCATTATTTACAGGATTAAAATCTCCTGGCAAATTCATTTCCTGACAACTGCACTGAAATTAACATACACTTGAAGTCCAACGTAGGATGAAAAAGGGCTTTATGTGAAGTATGACACTTAACTCTATTTTCTTCAAATAAATTATCTCTAGAACATCGGCCATCACAAGTAGAGGTTAGCAAATTTTACCCTAGTTGAATCTCGACTAGACTATAATATAAACTATTATTTAATTTGATTCTGTATTGTCTTGGCACCTGTTTTTTAATGCCTAATTATGTACAGAGAAGTTTCTGGTTACATCTGCCACAATCGGGAATGCTGCCTCAGCATCTTCGTGTGGTAGGAGATAGTCGCTATCAAGAGGATGGCCTTATAATATAAGATCAACTGATCTTATAGGAGGTTTAGATTACCAAGAAATTATCTGAAATAGCCATAGGAATAGACTTTTACTTACAAAAATAATCAAATGAATTTCTTATTGTGTGTCTGTCTGTGTGTCTGTTTGTAGTGTGTGTCATGGTAACTGGATATGTAGATATGCTCATTCGAGCAAAGCCAGTTGTAGAAGAGTTTTTTGATGTCATTTAGTATATTTAGACATCCACTTTCTGGAATAGCCCTTTTTCCCAGATGTACTCAATTTTCAAAAGCACTTATCAACTAAAAAGCAGTAATCTGAGGTTTGAGTTCAAAACCTTCAGATTAAGTGAGCATTCAAAGAGCTCCCATGCTGTATAACCTATTCTTATGTGATACATGAATGTACGTGAATACCTGTCTTAGCTTACTCTGGGAGCAAGATTAGGAAACAGCAGTGAAGAACATCGGCAGCTTTCACTGAAGTCTCTGGTATTTCCACTGTCTCATAAAGCACATGCTCTGTGTGCTTTGACTAGCTACAAATCACAGTTATATCTTTCTCCTTCAAGTAGATGAGCAGGATCCAGGAATTCTAACTTTTCTACGGGGCACATGTCCACCAGATATCTTGAATGGACTCCAGAGCAGTTCAGGCTGTAGCATAGTTCCTGACAATAGTAGCAATATTTCAAAAGCAGTTAACAAGGGAAAGGACACACGTCTGCCTCCAGGGAATGATCTTCAGAAAGCAGCAGGAAGAAAACCTAATTGGAAGTGTCAAAAAAAAAAAAAAAAAAATCCATTGCTATTAGACCTACAGCACACTAAGACCTGAAGGAAAGCTAACTAAAGCTTATGAACTTTAGTTAGTGACTAGAGCTTTCTGTCATTTACCTGACAGTCTCTTGCATGCAGCTTGTCTTGTAATAAAAATGGGGAGCTAGTAGACATTTTCTTAGGCAATTTCTAGGTTCTTCATTCTTATCTGCTCTAGTTGTAGTGTTTTTAAATTGCTTTGACTCTCTCCAGATCCACACACATATACACCTTTGATAAGCTCATTCTGCCCTGTTTTTTGTTCTGGGCTTATTTGGACCATGCAGCTCCTTCTACTCGTTCTACTTTCAAAACAAAACAGCTGAAATGAACACTGAAGATCAAATTAGCCCCTTGTTCAGCCTTTTTTTTTTCTTTTTTGTTTTTGCACAAGTTCTAAGAGTGATGGGGGTTTCTGAAAATTTTCCATGAGAACATCGTGCAAGATGTGGTCAGATGTGGAAAGTATGGATTGTGGAATTGCAATTATGGCCATCTTAAGGCTTTGTAAAATTCAACTGAAGAAAATGGCTCTTTAGGATGGTTCTAAAGCCAGCTCTGCTGCAGGCAGCCAGAACTGTAGAGCAAGGCAGTCAATTTTACAGAGACATGAGTGTTGGCACTTTTTTCCTCTGACAATCTTTCTGAGCCAGCCTACCCACTGGCAGCAGCAGGGGCTTTGCACTGATGCCGTGTCTGGATACAGATGCTGGCCTATGCACAACACTCCAGCACAGCTTGAGAGATCTCCTTGTGTTTGTGGTACTGCGTAGGCTTGAGCACTTTCTTAGTAGTTCCTAACTGGAAGGAAGCTCTGTATAAAGGGAAGAAAATCTATAAAATTCCTATCTGTTCTGCATCAAATAAAATACATCATCAACAATTGTCAATAGAGGATGATTTAAAAAACACAGAAAGATAAGAGTAATCATCTAAATACACTTCCTCAGTGTGTTCTCCAAATTTTAGGGACTCTTTGAGCAGTAATAATAGCATTTTGGTCCAAGACGATGAAGGACATTTCTTCTAGGAATTCCATTTCTGAATCCATGTAGATTTATATTGATATGCTGCTGTTCATAGCATCTTGTGACTGAGAGTTGTTAACTCAAGATGTCCTCTCTTTCTCATGTAGTTCTTGTATCAGAGTAAATGAAGAGTTTGCTTTTCCTTTCATTTGCTGTTCTATAGATCTGTCATATGCCCATACGGATCTATTTTTCAGAAAAGGAATTCTGGACTATTTAATTGTTTCTTAGACAGAAGGTGTTCAATATCTCTTACTGTCTTTGCCTTTTTCTGTCCTCCCTCCCCATTTTACCATAACTATTTTGATAATCTGCTATGCCTGTTTACAGCTATTCTCCTAGCCATCCTTCAAGGGCTGGTTAGGTAAAGTCAGTTTCAGCAGAATTCCTGCCTAATTATGACTTTTACTATACAAACTATAGCTTGGTGACTTCTCAGTGCTGTCTCCATGCAGGTTTTGTAGTTCTACCATACAAAGAAACTTTGCCACACACATCTTGCTCCTATTACCCTTCTCTGAAGATTTTTTTAAAGCATCTATAAAATTCAAGATACAGTAACTTACAGTTAATAGTTACAGCTTCAGTCTTCTATCTACATAGGCTGAAGTCTTCTTTGGTGTCTTGGCCAAGATCCAATTCTTAGGCTTCATTCTAGTGGCTCAGGAGTATCTGTTCTATGCAGTTCATTCTCATCGCCTTCTTAAACTTCCTTTAGGAATGAGGAAAAGATTCCTTGTATGCCACATAGTAGCCTGAATGATAGAAGGTAAAGCAGTATGTATGATGGTGCGCTGTTCCTATAAACTGTAAAATCTTCTCTTGGGCCAGTTCTCCATAATAGCTCTATGTCTTACCATGATATAACACCAGGTATGAGATATTCTTCCCCTTCCTTCTTTGGGGTAGTATGAAGGTGGAGGGATTGAATATTGTGGAAGAATGACTGAGTGTGCTGTGGTGGCACAAGAAACTTTTGAGCTTTGCTTATTGCCAGATTCTCTTGTTGTTTTTGGCAGAAAGAGAGTAGGTTGAGGTCATGTGGAATCCCTTTTTGTGATATGAAAAGTGACAAACACTGACTGTCTGGAGCCTACAAATGGAAGAGCCTGTCTTGTATACAAAGCTCTGTCAACCTGCACTTAATGGTCACTGTGCTCCAGGTTTTGTGCTTGTCTTTGCTGTACTGAAGAGATAGAACAGATACTTTTCCCTCTTTTCTTTTTCTTCCTTCTGAATCATGAATTTTTCTCCCTGAGTGTTTAGGCCACTAATGTGCATGGCATCTCTGGGCAGGCTTGTAAGACAAATATAGAATAGGAATGGTGTTGAGTTAAAGCTAATATAAAAAATATTAACTTAATAGCTAAAAGCTAATAAAAAAAAAAAGGAGTCAACTTAAAGCTAATAAAGCTGCAGAACTTTGGAATTGCCTTCATGTAAATTCTGGCTTTTGTGCCATACAGCCTTTCATTGGTGGGTGGTAACACACTGAAATGGCAATTCTTAGAATTAGACACCCAAAACAAAGGAGTCATTTTTAAGTAACCAAATCCAGCAATCACAAAGAATGTTGCTTTTGAAAAACTGTCTTGTTTCCTTGAATCACATTTTCCTGCTAGTCCTCATCCCTTTATTGATGACAGAAAGCAAAGGCTGTTGCTTGTGTTAGTTGTAAACTTCCTTTTGTCAGAGCCCTTTCCACCATCTGTCATTGCATAACTGTATGTTCCCAGGTTTGTAACTTTAATGTGTTTTTGCTGTTTTGTGTACAGTACGTTACAAGTTATAAAAGCTTGAGTAAATAATTCATGTAAAAACCTTTGTAAATATTGTCAAACTGTGGAATAAATGATTTACTAAGAGGTCTCTTGGCTCAGCCTAGCAGCTTTATTACTGTAACTTGTTTTGTAAACAACTTCCTCTCCCCCCACCCTCTATTTTTTTCCATCAAAATGCCTTTGTGTAAATTCTATTCTAAGCACTACTTAGATGTATTTCATTTGCAATAAATAATGCAATATCAGCACTTTAACCACCTGGAGACTCTGTTCAGAAGTTAACCAAAGGTGTAGTTTGTGTGAAAGGCTTAAGAGAACAGGCTTTCAATGTGTGTAGAGCAGCGTGCTTCCCATAGCTTTCATAGCTGACTTTTATATGCTGGAGAAAGCTCCCTCTTAGCTGAAAGGAGGCTTTGCTGGCAGACCCCAGGTGTGCAGAGAGCTGGTACCTGTGCTTCATTTCACCTCCTGTGGGCATTCTGCAGATGAAGGGTTGGACCTTGAATTTTGAGAGGTGATCCTAAAAACACTCATTTTTTTTTCTTCCATCTTTTTAATAAAGTGTTTTCTGAGTGGTCAAATGAAAAATAATTAGAAACATTTGTGTAAATGAAAAATCTGACTTTGCTTTGATGGTATTCATGAGCTCCTTGTTAGCTTTCTGCAAACACAGCTGAAAATGGAATGTTTCTTCAATAATGTTAGAGGAATGGGAAAATGTAAATGGGCAAAAAGGTTGTTTCTGAGCCTTTATAGCAGATTTAATTGTGTGTCTACTTGTGCTTGTTCTGAGTTTCTTCTGTGAAGTACAAGCATACTTGGCAGGTATGAAACCTTTGGTGAACAACTGCAGTAATGATGGCTCTGGAAACTATGGGCCATTCACGCTATTGTGTTGACTTGTTATTTGGGCTCTTGAGTCTTGAGTCTGCAGTCCTTGAGTGCTCATACCATCTACATACTGGTTTTCACACTACCTCCTGCTAGGAATGAGCAAAATTCCTGCCTTTTTCCAGACAGAAAGGCTCAGACATTGGAAGAGAACTACAAACTAGACCTCTGCTGCTGCATGCAGGATGAACATGGACTCTCTGTAGACTCAAACTGAAGACAGCACAGCAGTTGAACAGGATGGGCACAGTCAGTTCATCTGCTCAGTTGTGAGATCCTTTGAAATTGTTTAGTCTGTATGGGAGAAGCAGTAGTCTCAGGATAAGGTATTGCAAGGATAAGGAAGGAGGGGAGATTGAAGGCACTTGCGGGAAGGGTAGAATGATTCCAAGAGCTGGTGGACTCTCCAGGGGAATAGAAAAAAAGAGTGTAATGATTTGCCTGGGGTCATGTCTTGGGAGCTGTCTTTGGCATGCTTATTTGTCTCCTCACAACTCATTCTACCTCACTCGGCTTTTAAGTTCCATGGGAACTAGGAGTCCCAAGACTACAGAGCTCCTGTTCATCGTTTTGGGCCAGTTTCTTCCTTCACATTTTGTGTTTCTGTTAATTTGGAGGTGAAGGAATTAACCTCTAGCATGAAGGATCCCATCCTTGGTAGGATGACTTTCCATTTCAAGCTGTGCAATAGGCATAACTAATCCAGCATAAATGAACAGCATTTCTTCAAACAAGTAACCTCAACATTAAATGTTTTCAGAGACACTACTGTGCACTGAAATATTGTTTTCTGAGGTAAATCCTTTGAGATGGTCCTGTGCCAAACTAGTTATAACAGCTTTAGAAGGCTGGTCTAGATTCTTTCCAAGATTTGTGGATCTCTGACAATAGGTAATATTATTCGTTACTGGCAAAATGTTATATCCAAGACTCATACTATCCAGAATTGATGACGTACTCTTTCCTGACTGTATAGCAGGCTTTTTTTTTACCTGACCTCTAGAAAATTGCCTATCTTTTGGTGATTTGTGTGGGCTAAGGGTCTAAGGAGCAGAGCAGTCAAGTTGTTTATGCCTTAAGATTGAAATAGGATGTTTAGAAGTAGGAACATATTAAATACGGTATTGTTGTTTTTGCGATTTCAATATGTCTGATGCATGGGAGGAAATAACTCCCTCCCTCTGGCTTGTTAACCCTCATGCAAAGAGCAGTCATTATTGTCCAAGCTGTAGAATGTAACTGAATGCGTGAGAAAGAAGCACCCGATAATGGCAGCATTCGATCATGTCAAGCTGATGAAAGACAAAATAATGGTGTGTCCTCTACGAGTTATTACTGGTAGTTTCCATAAAAGTTAAGTAAATGAAGTTTGAGGCTTGATTAAACCACATCTTGTCTTTCTTCTTGTGTGCCCAGGACAATACATTGTTTGCTGTGAATAGACCACCCGAGGGCTGGTCATGTGTTTTGGTAGAAATCATACTTTTGTCGAACAAAGCAAAAGACATAATTATAGCTGTTTTTATATGAAAAACTATTTTAGTTATTATTGTGCTTTTTCAATTAGAAATGTGTTAAACAGTTGCCATTAGAAGTTTAAAAGCATTAAAGCAGCAAAATGCTAGAGAACTTGCTCTGTAAAATAACCCTAATTAGACTCAGTAGCAGTAGGGCAGCAGGGATATCTTCCCCACCCCCTCCTTTCAGAGTTAGGGAACAGGAGGATCGGGGGAGGATGTTGGTGAATTTCTTTTCTTTTCATTTCCAGATGGAAAATCCTGACAATTTCTGTTTGAAGTGTTATGGTCACAGAATGAAAAAGCTACTTCTGAAACACTAATTAACTTCTTGTGTGATGCTTGTAGTACCTTGTCCTGTACTTTATCGCTACTGAGATGTAATATCTTGGATGATGATGTTTGGCCAGTTTATTGATGAGTACTTATGAGATGAGATAGACACAAGTTGAGAAGGGAGAATATACTATTCCTATGGAGTTGATGGATCTCCAGACAGTGGGGACAATGAAAGTCCTTTTGAAAGACAGCTTTGTAGCCTCGCTTAATTTAGCCCTCTTTTGACTATAAACCTAGACATAAGATCTCTTTAAATTTACTCTTTGCAGTATGCATTTGCATTCCCTAAAACACTGGCTCTTGCTTTCAGGCCTAGAATGATCGTAAGGTGAGGTTTCATCCAGACTGCTCTGAGGAAATCTGTTCGTTTTCATGTTAGTTACTTTAAATGTTTCTCCTCTGGTGCTGGTACTTCTTCACTTAACACAACTTATGTGTTGACTACAAGCTGACCCTGGAATCTAATCTCTGCTCTGCAGAGCTCTTTAATACTCCTACATGTAGCGGAGTTCACTTTTACTGTGAGGTTACTCCATGTGTTGTCACCTTGATGCTGCATCTCCTTTGCCTATCCGCTCTTTCCCATTGGTGTGGCAGACTGGCTATACATTCCACATGTGAAGGGATTTGTGTGCTCCTGTGCGACTCGTCTGACACTGGTACACAAAACTATTTTACAGTCCCTGGTTTGACTGGGTCACATCCCCTGCTTTGACTGGGGCATATATTTGGCAATTCTTTGCCATGAAGTAGAAACTAACTTTGTAGAAGCTAGGAAAAGCACCTCTTTATCTGTGCATCTGTTGCTGATGTTTAAAAGCTGTGGCTAATAAGTATTACCTTCTGCAGTGTATCTATAATTGAAGCAGAGCATGGAGTGCTGTGGGCAAGCAACCCAGCATGATAAAGGCAATACAAATAGAGCAGCAAGCGTTCCCTAATTCCAGGCACTTTATAGTCCACGCATTAGAAAAGAGAATACCCATGACTAGGGGGAAGATTATGGTACTATCTTTCAACACAATAGTTATGGACACATCAATAGCCCAGTCTGGGACTAGATGTTTTTAACATGTTACATGGATGGAAGTTTTAGTAACATATTTTTCCTATTATATCTTTCCTATTCTGGATTGCACCTGATGTCTGCTGGGCTATTAAACTCCCTTAAGGTAAGGTGATACATATTTTTTTCATTGGCTCTGCCACCACAGACATCTCTGGATGTCACCACTTCCCCTGCAGCAGGGAGTAAGATTACAGTGGCACAGAACTAGCAGGCATAAAAGGTCAGTGAAATGTGGAGGCTGGAGCAGAGCTGCCTGGATCATCTTCTGAATGTGGTGGGTCAGTAACTACAGGCAATGGGTGGCAACAGAAAGTTTTTTTCCCCAGTGGTTCTCCCACCTGTGGGAATATGGTGGAGAAGCATCACTGGGGACCAAATCTTTGCCTCGTCTTTGATCTCCCCAACAGCCAGGGGTCAAGGCATCTGCCTGTGCTTCCTGGCTCCTTGTGCCAGGTGGATGGGCGCTGCAGGAGCTTTTTCATCCTGTAGCTCCTCAGCTCCTTCCGCTCCATGGTGCAAACGTCTTTGCACTGTCAAACGCTCTGGGAGAAATCACCTAATTCATTCATTCTGCTTCTTATCCAGATGTGCTCTTTGATCCAGCCAGTGCTATCACATTTGTTTCCCAAGTAACAGAAATACTCATGAAAGAAGAGGGGAAAAACACAAAAGCTTTCTGCTCACTTATCTCTCATTTTCCCCTTTCTCAGACGTGGTTTTCTTTGTCAAGATGTTTTTCAGGTTTGCTTTTAAAGAGCACCACGTCCCAGGGAGAAACTTAAGATGGAAGAGGCTTCTCGTTCCGACAGATTCGCTCTTGCACCTGCTGCATGTGCCAGCAGCCCTTTCGTCAACCGGACCAGGACGTCACCGTTGCCATAGAGACGGCCAGAAGGATACAGTTTCCAAAGGTGAAGGGAAGCTGGGGATTAGGAAGGTAAGGTTGGGTCTTTCTCAACTCTCATGAAGGGTTTTAAAATGATGCTGTGTTTGAAGGAATCCCCAGTAGAGGGATGACCTTGTGTATTTTTGCATGAGTGTGTATTATATATATTTAAAATATATCTACACATATTTATAAATATGCATATATATGTATACATGCTCTGTTTCAGATAGACATTTACAAGAGAATTAGTGCTTTTAAAAAAACTTATTCTGTTTGTACTCCTTCAATTAATTAATGTATTTTACAGATGGTATAAAATGAGACTTCAGCTCTCTTTGAATTGTATTTTAAGAAACCATAAAATACTGCCTCAAGATTTTATCTGGTTTGCACAGAAGCTGGGCGAGCTGTATGCTTTGTAAATTAACTTTATATGCTTCTGCCCCTTTGCATGATCTTTCGCTATGCTTTAGCAATGATACAGATGTAAAGCAATGGTGAATGTTGACAGGCAAGATAGGGATCAACTGTGAGTCATTGTTTAACCATATGAAACTTTTAAAAATGCGTTATGTTGGTCCAGAACCACTTGCAAATAAGCTGTCTTTGTCCACTGCTGCATCAGCAGACAAAACTGCAGCTCTGGATGGCTTCGCCCATCCCTTACAGATATAACTTACTTTCATTGATGCATGGACTTGTTTAAAAATGCAGTTAGCAAATGTATAATCCCCCAGCAAAGTTCTGACTCCAAATAGCTGTTTTTCATATCTTGAACAGAAATAGCAGTTTTACAACTGTGGCTCTGCATGCTGGGTATTGGAGAGAAGCCCATTTGACAAAGCAACAGGTGAATGAATAATAACTCAGAAGTGTATTGCCTCAGAAAAAGGTGGTAGAAGGCTCACAGAACAGGATGAGGACCTTGACTGTGATGTTGTACAGTACAGGATGCCACTGAGGGAGCAAAGAGCCCTCCTCTGCCCTAAAGCCAGGAGGACCAGGAGAAGACCCGGAGCCCTCTTGATCTCTACCTGGTTGCCACAGCTCTAGCCAAGAGTAGCAAAAGTCCAGCAGGATTTTAACCATGGTGAACTCCTTGCCTTGACAGCTGGGAGAAGTTTGGCATGGGAGCCAAATCTATTGGCTTTGTGTCAACTTTGGGGCATCTTTCATATTTTGGGAATCCCCTGTGAGGGAGGTATCACTGCAGCTGGACCAAAGCTCACAGCTTAATCACTGGGTCAGGCCACTCTGAGAGATATTTTTGACAAGAATACGGTTTTTTTTTTTTGCTATTTATGTGTCTCTTTCAATTTATAAATAACAAGTAAAACAAAATTTCAATATTTAACCTGTGACTGGATTTTCTTTGGGTGGTTCTGCATGTACATGTAATATCATTGTTATTATCCTACTGTTGTCGTCATTCACACATTTTCTGCAAACAGAGCAAAAGGTGGCTGCCTTTTTAGGAAGTGGACAGTGCAACCACTGTGTACAGTAAAAGCTAGCAGAGGATACAGAGAGAGAGACTGGGGAGGCTCAAGAAAACCATACTGGTGCTCAGACTGCTGTTATCTGTCCTCTGAACTGTTGTAATACAAGTGTACTTGCTGCTGATGAAAGGGGTGTCTTGGGTGCATCTGAAGAAAAGAAAAATCTCAATTACATGCAGCTGGGTTTTATATTTTGGGGGTACTGCTGTTGGGACATGCAACTTTCTGGCTAACTTTTCTGACAAAGCATATGCTTAATTAACTGTGTCTGATGACTGTTGCAGGATTTTGCATACCCGGATTTTAGTCATTCATCTTGACTTCTGTTTCAAGAATCCTCTGACCGAAATGATTCTTGGTATCAGTATGAAAATCTATGTTGGTTAACTTTCAGCTCTGACTCACTTTTTTTTTGGATCTACCCCTGTCTCGGTTACTCTCTCCTCAATAATTGTTCATGCTTTTTAGGGAGAACAAAAACTGTAGTTACATTAGATTTAGAGTTGTTTCATTTCAGATCTCTGTCTCCTTGAGAGAAAAAAAGAAATCCTGCATTAGGCAAAAAAAGGAGTTAATCTGCTATTTTTTCTAAGCTCTAATAGAAATTAAGCTACAGAATTTCTTTAATAAAAATATTTTTAAAATTAATATAACAAATGAATATTTGTATCTGTGTAGTTAACCTATCCCTTTTATAATTCTGTCAAATTGTTTGTCTTTGTGTCATAACTTTCAAGTGTTTTTCAACTCTACCCTCTCACCGAAAGAATTTCTTCTTAATTTTTGACTTTTCCATTTACACTTTGTTGAATATTGTCTTCCTCTTGTGATGCGAGAGAAACAAACACAGAATCATATTCATGTTTAAGCCTAGTCTGTCAAGTACTTTGCATATTTATTTGTTGCTTTCTTAAACAGATAAACTTTTTGATCCTCTTCATTTGTGGTATTCGCCCCTGCAATTACTACTTCTGGAGGCACTTAGGTATGTGTTTTTCGGTAGGTGAAAATTACTCTAGTAGAAAATGAAGAAACAACTGAAAGATTAGAATTTTGATAGTTCTCTGAGAAGATGACTTCCAGCAGAGATTGAGAAGAATAGATGAAAGATTGTACTGCTGCAGAAGCCATCTTTGATGGGACACAGTAGGACTCAACTGCGTGAGTTGGGCCTGTTCAGCTTGGAGAAGAGAAGGCTGAGAGGGGATCTTATTAACATGCATAAATACATGAAGGGAGATTGTAAGGAAGAGGGGGGCTAAGCTTTTTTCAGTGGTGGCCAGTGATAGGACAAGGGGTACTGGGTGCAGCTGAAGCACAGGAGGTTCCACCTGCAGGTGAGGGGGAACTTCTTTACAGTGAGGGTGACAGAGCAGTG
>JAUBOD010000053.1:1266522-1323657 GCA_032353885.1 Nothura maculosa | reverse complement strand
CTGGCCTGCATCAGGAGGAGTGTTGCCAGCAGGTCGAGGGAGGTGATTCTGCCCCTCTACTCAGCTCTGGTGAGACCACACCTAGAGTACTGTGTGCAGTTCTGGGCTCCCCAATATAAGAAGGACATGGAGCTTCCAGAGAGAGTCCAGCGGAGCGCAACAAAGATGATTAAGCGACTGGAGTATCTCTCGTACGAAGAGAGACTGAGTGAATTGGGCCTGTTTTCTCTGGAGAAGAGAGGGCTGAGAGGGGATATGATTAACGTGTATAAGTTCATGAAGGGAGAATGCAGGGAAGAAGGGGACAAGCTCTTCTCTTTGGTGGCCAGCGATAGGACAAGAGGAAATGGGCATAAGCTGAAACACAGGAAGCTCCATCTCCAGATGAGGAAGAACTTCTTTACTGTGAGGGTAACAGAGCAGTGGAACAGGTTGCCCAGGGAGATTGTGGAATCTCCTTCTCTGGAGGTCTTCAAAACCCACCTGGATGGCACCCTGTGCCACATGTTCTAGGTGGCCCAGCTTGAGCAGGAAGGTTGGACTAGATGATCTCTAGAGGTCCCTTCCAACCTTCAGCAAAGAAAGAAACATGGCCTGCAGCAAAGAAAGGAACATGGGGCTGGGCCAGCTACAACTGAAGATGTGCTAAAGGTCATTTCTAAATCCTTAGGAAATAGGTTGATTTTGGTATAAAGTTTTGTGATCAGGAGGCATATAAGTTCCCTGGATTCACAAAACAAACCAATTCCAGATGTGCTGAGGAAGAAATCACTGTACTATCAGGCAGCTGTGATACTAAGACTGGCTTTCAACAACTAATCCTTGGTAAAGGCCAATGAGCAGGAGGTAAGTTTGCATCCAGACTATAATTTCAGAGTTTTAACCCAAATGTGGAGCTGATGATGATGCCAAGGAGTCTGACTGACTGCCCTTTTTCAGTCTCAACTTTCAAAATGTTACAGATGGAAAGATCCCTCAGAGCATATAAACCAAGGCTTGATGCTTTTATGTTGTGTTACTTTGTCCTAATGTCTTCCTACTGCTAGGAAAAGGAGCAGAAAGGAGGTTAATTCTGTTTCACTGTTGTTACGTGTATGCTTCCTGTCTATTATGTGATAGGGTAGCACAGTGTAGACTCATACCATTACTTGTGTGTGGATCAAGGCTATGATTACGTCTTCAACAAATTCCAGGGGCCTGAAAGTAAGATTGAATTTCTGAGAGTTCAGCATAAGCTTATGCAAATTCTTGTTGGCAGTTCTTAGTATTAACTATTTGGAGAATGAGCTGACTTTACAGGGAAGGAAGGAAGACCAAGGGATTTTCGCAGATATTTATCCCCCCTCCCAAAAAAAAACCCATAAGAAAATGCATATTTATTTTAGTTCTCAGTATAAAGGATGCTTGTCAATTGTGTATTCACCCAAGACACAGCCCTATGTGAATTTTAGCACATTAGAAAGTTTTGCTTCTGCTGTTTCCATTGAATTTTCTAGATATCCTAAGATTTCTGATCTTCCTTTGGTTTTGAACAGGCATTCTGTATTATTGATAGCATGCCCAAATTTTTTCAAAACCAATGCTAATTTTCTCACTGATGCCTCCTATGTACTCATCATAGTGTAGTGTACAGGCTGCAGCTGAGCAGTGTAGAATGACAGAGTTCCTCTATTCCAAGAAGTTGCCTCTCATCTAAAGCTTTAAGTTGTTCTGAAAGAATATTGGTAAGATATTTTTAATCTGTTGATCATAATTTTTTTTACAGTGAAATAGCTAAGCCTATTTCAGTAATTGAAATGAGTCAGAGTAATAAGAATGTGTATGTTACCTTGTGTTATAACAGGACTCTGTTTAAGTCTGTGTTAAGTCTGAGTTGCTCTTGATATTTGCCTGAGGAAGATTTCTGCTTTGAATGAAATAGAGCTAAGAGTAAAGAATGGCTGAGATTTCAGCTGCAAAAGAGCTCGCTGTGAACTCTCAAAGTTACTTCAGTGCTTTCACCTTTTTGAAGAATGGCTGATCAGATGTTTCTGGAACTATGCTTACCCACAGCAAAGTAAATAAGAAATAACACTTGCACATCAGTAAAGTTAGTCCAATGTGAAACTATTGAAAATAATAGAATGAGAACCTTTAGAAAACTGCAGAGGGAAGAGAAAGGATGAGGAATACACATAATGCAAGTGTAAACATGTTTTTTCTAGCTCTGTAGAAGTACTTTACGGTTCTCTTCCTAATGAGCATACTCTGCAAACACTCCTAGTTGGGCGTAAGTTTGTTTTTTAGTCCAGTATATTCAATAAAGTAAATCATGCAAGCAGAGGGAACTGTGTGTATAAGTCTTTTCCAGGACTGGGACCTATATAGTTACAGACTATGGCGAACTGTTTCCCTTTTCAGTTATTTTGTTCCATTTGTTACATAATGTGTTTTTCAAAATAGAGAATAATTATATAATCCTCCAAATTAGTTGCTTTGGGGTGGTGGTGGTGGTTGTAGTAGTATGCAAGAATATACTTTAAGAATCGAAACCAAGTCCTATATAGACAATGAGCCTGTAGACTACAATATCTTAAATGAGGCAATGACAGGCTTTGCGAAGCACTTTTTGAAAATGCTTTTGTAATAGCAAATGTTGCAGTATTAGAAGCTAATTTTAGATTGAACTGTGGATGTGTGACCCAAGCCAAGAAAACAAACCACCCATTTTCTTCAAAAAAGTGATACTGAGGAGGGAGCACTTTATTCTGTCTCAGCTTATCTGTTTCCCAAGTGATACTGGCTCATCCTGGGAAGTTATTGCAATCCATCCTTACAACACATCTTGCAGTACGTACTCGAAACCTTGAAAGACTTCACTGATACTAAAGACTTTTTCTTATTATTTACCAAAAAAAAAAAAAAAAGCCAAACTTACTGCCTTACTGTTTGTAGCCCTAATCTGAACCTGAGTAAGGAGCTCTGGGGCAGGCTGTCCACTCTGCCAGGACTGTGGGTTGCAGATGCTTTGTGGGGAACACATGGCATCCAAGTAATGTGACAAGGGAGCAGGTCTGCCCTGTTCCTCCTCAGATGGCAGAAGGATGAAAAGAGGACATGCTATTCATGGGTATCCTTTCTTGAGACTGGTGGCTCTTTGAGCATGATGGTGTGGTCAAGCTGACTAACATGTGCCCTTGTCACCGTTACATGCTAATGTGGTGATTCTCCTCTGCCCCCTTTTTAATTAATGATAGCTATTACAATAAGGAAGAGCTAGCACATTTTATTCTCTTTAGTTCTGTCACTATCAATCAGTATCATTTTCTTCTTTGCTCTGATGATAGAAGAACAAGACTGTTTCAGAACAGTAGGTTGTGATACAGAACCACAGTCATTTGCTGAAGTGGTTCAAGGCAAATAATAAGGCAAAGTTTTGGGAGACACAATTATTTTTAACCTAGCAGAACTCTATAGTGATAGTAAACAGCAGCCTGGGGACAGGATAACAGCTTGGGAGGAGAAGGGGGCAGGGAGCAGCCACTTAGAGAGATGCTCTGTCTCTGAGAAGAACATCACAGGATTGCTTGCTGAGTCTTCTAATTGATGAAATGATGTGGATGCAACACGGAGAACACCTCAATTTTACAACTACTCTATTGGTTAGAAGCCAATTTCAGGCTTATTATACTCGCAATCTACCGCCAAATACGTGAATTTCACCAAGTTATTCTTTGATTTTGATTTTTCTTTACCTATTGAAGATCTCATGGTGACTATATTTCACTTGTAATAAAGGAAATATTATTAGTATTTATTTCAAAGGAAGTTTTGGTTCAAGACTTCAAATCCAAGAGTCAAAATTCCTGTCACTAACTTTCAGACTGGAACAAAGAAACTTAGCAGGTAGCCAGGCTGACTGGAGGTTACTCAGTTTAAAGTATGTCAGGCATGAGTTGAATTTTCCAATTTCTATAGGTTAAAGACTAATTGAAAGATTTATAGACTGTTTAGGTTGCATATCCCTAGATTTTATCAGCTAACCAGATCTTAAAACACAAGCTCCCCCTTGCTTTCACTGGTAAACAGAATATATCTTTATACAATACCATTTTTAGTTTGTAATACGTTTCTACTTAGTGTATCTTTCTGTGCATTGCTACCTCAGTTTCTCTTCATTTGTACTCAATGCTTATGTCTTATTATCAGACACCTGAGAGAAGATTGCACTCACTGGGTTGAATATATTGATGTGTATGTACAGTCAATGTCATCTGGAATACAGAACAAAATGAGGGGAGTATTATGAATATATAAACAAATAGCCTATGTTGTTTCTTGTTGATGTGTATATGACACTAATCATGCCAGAGGCAAGTGAAATATGTTTTGAAGCACTAGAGGTACTCCTTCTGGGACAACTCATATGGTATGATTTCTGTCTCTTTGCTTTCAGTCAAACTCTACCAATCTATTAACAAAAATATTGATATCTAGTGTTATTATCTGTGGGATCTGTTACGAGATGAATTTCCTTGTATTTTTCGGTATATCCTTGCTTGTATTTTACTTAACTCAGAGAGAGAAGGTAGATCAGAAAAGAAAATGTAAAATATTTTTATATACATCAGTATAAAATTTTAGCCTATAGCAGCAAAATCAACTTCTTATTAACAATTGTATGTGATGTCTGCAATGAAACTTTACTGGAACATGATTCTACAGTAATCACAGGTTCATTCCCTAAAGTAAAAGAGTGCATAAAATTAATTTCTAGGTGTTTGGATTTCTTTTTTGTAGTAGTAGTTGAAAACAGAGAATGAGTAGTAGAATTTCATAAGGTATTCCTGAAATCCATGTCTATTGCAGATAGCGAAATAATTAACTAATGACTCCCTGAAAATAAATTGCATTTGTCTTTTGAAAAAGCTATAGCATTTGCCACTAAAGTATTTGCAGGCACTGTTTCACAGACAGTAAATGTTCTTTATTTTTCTAGCCTTGTATTTATCTTTTCATATGGCCTCTTAGATTTTATATATACTTTTTTCATGTATGGTCAAGATCATTCATGACTCAGCAGTTTCAATGCAAATATGCACTTTAGAATTGAGGTACAGCTCAATATTTTCGTTGGTGTGTTGCTTTAGTTTGGAGATGATGTTATTTGAGAATTTCAAGGTGCAGAAGTCTTTTTTAGGAAAAAAAAATTTTTTTTTCACTGGATATGGACTAGAATGTGAGAAACAAGGAAGAAGCTAGAACAGTGACTTGAGGTCATTGGTACGATGAAGTTTTCTCCAGTAGGGTCAGTGGAAGTCTTAAGAAGAAAATATGGAATATTGATAAAGTCTGTATGAGCCAGTGTTCATCTTAGACTATGGAAGGAGAATAAGATATGTTAATGGTGAGAGTTGGTGAGGTATAGAGTGGTGGAATTTGAAAGAATTTAATATATGCATACTATATAAATATATATATTACACTCCATTGGCACTGCCCATCTCCTCCTCCTAGAAGCTACAAGTGGAGAAGCTGATACATGAGACAGGATGCCTTCCATCTGCAGTGAGAGGGGAAAGCTCTGAGACACAAGCCATGGAGAATGAGGGCACAGGTCCACTTCGGTGGGACTGGCTCACCCCGAGGATACAGAGTGCTTGTGCAGCAGACAGATATCACAAGGAAAACAGGCTTATTGTGCAACCGGAATCACCAAGATATTTTCTTTGCCTTTTATTTTTCTTGGTCTGTCTTCGTACGGTAAAAAGTGATGGAGAGAGATGATCTGGGCCTATGAACATGGTAAATACTGAGCAATGGGAATGCTATAATTTTAAAAATAATGCAGCAAGAAGCAAGAAAACATTGATGACTGGATATGCTCACTGAAAAGACTGAAAAACAGCAGAAAGCAACATGCTCTATAAATCAGTGTAAATGTTCAATCTGAGTTACCATTTAATTGGTTCAGTGCTCTTGGGGGCACGAGTAAATATTATTGTGTCTATTTTGCAAGAAGAAAACCAGAAGGAAAAGAAGTTTATGTTTGACCACAAACACAGTGGTTTTCTTGCTTCTTACTCTTGGCTCTTTGCTCAGTCCCCTTGATGGTACTGCCTCCTACCCAATGCTTGGAGTTGCTTCTAAGCTGTGTGATAAGAAATTGCTAAAGAGGAGCCTGTTCAGCAAAGTACCAGCTTGGTACCAGCTTGGAAGATTGTGGTGACATCTGGAAAGCTTCCCATTAGGGCTGGTGTTGAGTTTGGGCTGTCTCCAAAGCTGACTCTCCAGTTATGATGACTGAGAATTTTTCTGTCCCATAGACTGATTCTGGAAGTCTGTAAGGAAATGACAGCATGTGAGAGGAGCAAAGACACAGAATCCAAAGTTTCTATGCACAAAAAATCTAAATTTTTTGTTTTTATGGGAGGTGCTGCAAAGATGCAGCAGCAGATGCCAGGCTGTTTCATCCATCCTCTCACACCTTTGCAGACAGTTTATATCTCTATTTTTCCAAATACGTGGAAAAGGGTTCCAAGCATTGCAATTTATTAGGAAAACTGATTAAAAATCTGGTTAATATTGTGTCAGTGATCTCTAATAAAATATGTTTTTCCACTAATTCTAATTAAAAAAAAGAAAGAAAATTAGAGAGAGAAAGAAAGGAAAGAAAGCATCTGTGATTACTTTGGAGGACCTGCTCCCAAAATTGGTGATTAAGGAAGGATAAGTACTTAGCTTAAAGTTCCAGAGGTCAACTCTGATGAATTAAATGACTGATGGCTTCCCATCACCAGAGGTGCAATTTTCTCTCCAGAAACACTTTTAAGACCAGTACTGTCCAGCTGCTATTTATGACAGTTCAACAGGAATTGCAAGTAGGCAGTTACTGTTCTGCTTTACTCAACCATTTCTGCCAGTATTGTAGCACTGGGAGCCTGCAGTGCTGCTGCTTAGCGTGAGATAAGTTGTGCTTGAGGTTAAGGTGGGAGAGAAGCGAGGGCAGCCACTGTTAGGACTCCTGCTGGGAACCTAGGAGCTGCCCACAGGCTCGGACCAGCACTCATGCACGTGCCAACACGCTTGGGAACCCTTCAGGGAGATGCTGCTCACATGGCTATAAACAAGGTAGTTTGTTTTGTGGCTCTTTTTGCAAACCTGCATTGCATACAGGATCTCCTTACAGCCCAAGTGATTTCCAGTAAATTATTCAGTATAAAGTGTCAGCTAGCCTGAGCAAGAGGTACCTTGGCCTGTGTAAGTTGAAGGACTTGATGTTTTATTTCTTCCAGAATTGACCGCTGAGGAGTCAGCTGGGGAAGTTTTGGCGCTATATGATGTCTGTCCCTCAACTTAGTGCCTTTGGTTTTGGATTAAAAAATAGATTATTTTCATTTCAAAAAGCTCAGGTGTTTTACATATCCTGTTGTGGGAAAAAATAACGTAATGGAGAATTAAAGAAAAAATTTTGAATAAGTAGATATCTTCAGCTTAATATTTTGTGTTTTCTTGTTTTGCTGTGCTTAAATGGAAATAACTAAAGCCTACTCCAACATCTTGCAAAAATAATAATATACAGCTAAGCAAAATATCTGGCAGGATATGGTAAGTTTTGTGTTGTCTTTTTGATTGACTGAAAAATTGTAAATTTTTTTGGTGTACTCTTTCAGAATTACAGTCCAAAGTAATGCCAATTACTCAGCTAAAGAAAATAGTTTGCTGGTGTTAAGTTAGGCCTCTGTTAGCATTAGGTAATGCTGTGTTGAGTGTGCTGACCGTTTTTTTTAAGTGATCATTTTATCATGTTTGTTTCAATAAAGCAGCAAAGAACTCCCTCATTGAAACAGAGAGAATACAAATTAAGGCAGTAATGACAGTAATACCTCTGCTGAACTCACTGTTTATATATCCTTGCATTTGTTTGCTTAGATTGATCAATCACATCCTTTAAATTAAGATGCGACTCCAAATCTTTCCATTCAGGTTTTGGATTTCTGGCACTACTGTGACTTTGAGAGAGTCCTTATGGTTGCATTTCTGGCTCCTCTGCAAAGAACAGATGTTCCATGGATGAAATTTTTTAATTTACAACTTAAATTTTTGCTAGTTCTTCTTTCCAATAATGGCCTTCTTTGTGCTGGTACTTTCTTAGGATTTTACCCTTAGAAGGAGTAAAAAAATCATTTTAAGCTTTTATTGTCTTTGATTTGCTTAATTTCCCCCTCCTTAATATTCCCATTTGAACCGTAATAAGTATTTTTCTGGAAGAGAAAAATATATAAATGGATTCTGATGTCATGCCATTGGACTCGAAACTAGTTATCAGCTGCGTTCATGGGCAGTGCAATGATGTTAGAGTGACAGCTGAAGAAGTGATGGAGATACTGCCTTAGCTTGAAATCCATCCTGGATTTCG
The DNA here is from genome assembly GCA_032353885.1 of Nothura maculosa. NCBI lineage: Eukaryota > Metazoa > Chordata > Aves > Tinamiformes > Tinamidae > Nothura > Nothura maculosa. The sequence goes on along the minus strand of JAUBOD010000053.1, from coordinate 1,315,259 downwards.
GAACTAGGACTCCAGGGTTCTGTTTTCAGAGACATACGAGGACCAGATACATGACTTTAGGCTACCTAACTCTGTTTTAAATGGCATAGAACGCCATAGAGCTAAGGAATTTCAGCCCCATTTCTATAGCAGCTGTGGGATAATACACAGGAGCTGTTTGAGTGAAAGGGGCTGCAGGACTAGGAGAATCCTGAGGAACTGCAGTGCCTCTAATAACAACAATGACCTTGGCACTCAGAGGAGGGCACCCAAATCGAGGAGGGATGGCAAAGGTCGACAGACTCTCAGCATCAACAAGGTCCAGACAGAGCTTAGTCCGTCATTCATTACCGAACGATGAAAGCCACAATGTGGCCTTTTTCTGCATTTGTGGTATTTGTAGCTCTCTTCACTGTGCATTGTGTTGATTTCAATGAAACTTAAGCATATACTCAGAATTAAGCACTTTGCATGTTGCCCTCAGGAGAGAGAGTTTCTTCAAGTAGGGCCAAACATGTACTTTGCACAGGGCATCTTCTGACCCAGAAGGTCAGTTAAAGCTCTTGAGGGACCCTTAAGGGATATTTTAAAATGTTTAAAGTCTTGTTTTGTTTTCAAACTCAGCAAAATAATCTGTATGTTTGTAGAGATGCATACAGGAAAAGCTGGCAAGGAAAGAATCTTGCTGTTCATTGTTGTTCAAACTTTGCAACTGTGGAGTTGGAATGGATTTGCCATTGCTTTCGGTGACAGCAGGGCCAAGCTGTCTAGCTATTTTGTATGGATATATATGTTTTTCCCACAAAAGAATAAAAGTAAACTGGTGTAAAATCCAGGCATTTTTGATGATATGATACATAACTTGTAAAATTACTGTATGTTTGTGTAATGGTTTTAACCTCAGAGTAGGGAATAATTTCCATTCTTCTAATAGAAATCTCAGCAGAATGAGAGAGGCACAGGTAAGACCCATCTAGATGTTGGTTCACAGCAGTTTATGGGAGTCCAGAGGGTTGGGCATTGTAATAATCAGATTAGGTGTATTCCACAGCAAACTCTGCATCATTTCAGGAGTTGCTGTCTGCTGGTAGGCATTACCCATTTCTGAGCTAATTCTTCCTTTCCCCATATCCTTGTTGGTGTTATTTCACCTCAGCCTAAGCTACTTTCATATTAGGAGTGTTTGTTTATTTTTCTTTTCCTGTCTTTAGCCTGCGCTGATGCAAAGTTGCTTTCATAAAGTGAAGAAACAATATCATATGCTCATTATGCTCTTGGATTAGGCAGGAGCAGGGACTGCTGCAGGCAAAGACCATGCCTGGCAGGTCTTCCAGATGGGTGCTCTGCAAATCTACGCGTTAAACCTAAAGGTCTTAATGACTGTGTGCAGGTTGAAAACTCAGATGTGCTCCTTGTCTTTTGTTGTAGGAGGAAGTGTTTTGTGCTTTGGGTCTGAGAAAGGGCAGACTGGCATGGAGAAAGAGGTAAGTGAATAAAAAAACTTAAAGAATTAAGCAGACTATTTCTAAGTATTTCTATTTCATAATATTTTTTGTAGTGTGATGAGAGGGAAGTTAGCAGACACATAGGCTCCTTTACAGCATTGACAAGTCAAGGGGATGATTAACGAGAGTAGTAGACAATATAATGGTAGGAGAAGGCCCACGGAAGTTAAACAAAAGTGCCTTCAGAATTTCGAGAATTCCCATGATCCATAGTAGGACCTCATTGTGCTTGTCTACTGTTTCTATTTTTGATTAGATTTATAAACACAGCACCACATATTTTCATGTGGCTCATAGCCTGGGGGCAGAGTGAGATTGACTGCACTGAAACTGTGAGGCTTGTGAATTTCAGGCAAAGGATGGAGTGAAATAAGTAGTGTAATTGTTTGTGTGGAGTGACCGTGGGACCTCCTCTGTTCTGAATTACACATGGTTCAACCCTTTGACCTAACCAACCTCGGCAATGCCTGGTAGATCTTCTAAAGCTGTGCTGAAAGGTCCTATCAGTGACATGTTGGAACATTATCTGTCATGTGAGATGTGTGCCAATGACCATATTAAACTACATTAATTACTAGTGAGGCCATGTTTGTGACAATCTCAACTTCATTTAACCCATCATCATGTTAGTTATTCTTTAAACAGGAAGTACAAATGGGGACAATTTATGAAATCAAAATGCAGCACTAGAGTTTTTTTAATAAATTGTATGGTTTTTCTATGTTTTATTTCTCTTCTGTTTTCTTCTGACATTTTTTCTCTTGTCATCAGCTCAGTAGCTTGAGATTTTGAGGGGTTTTCTGTTTTAAGAGCAAGGTAGAAAAAGGCTACTTGTTAACAGCTAAACAAGTATGTTCCTTCTTTCAATGTTATTGTAAGTGATACCATAGCTAACTGGAAGCACAGTGCTTATTTTTCTAGTGAGAAGCAAACACACTAAACTGGTTTGCAAATGATCGGAAGATCACATGTGAGGTTTTCGCCCAATGCACACCTTCACTACTTTATATTCCAGCTAATGTATATCTGTGTGACAATGCTTGCATATCTCTGAAATGGGAGCAAATTACATTTTGTTTTTAATTCTTGGAGAACAATTCTGCTACCCTGGAGGGAGCAGAGCATATTGTGATTCTTCAAAAGGCTGTCTTGTATGTAGAAACACAGAATAATACTTTATATATGGCCCTCTGCTGAAAGATATCTAAACTTTTATGCGAGAAGAGGTAAATATTCTCCTCCATGCCACTGCACAGGCAGTGTGCAGGATTACTCGTGCCTGGCCATGCCCAATAATTCTATTAGACTAGACATGTAAGGTTACATCTGCCACCTGCACAAGGAATTGCATTCATTTCAACAAAGCTTTTCTCTTTACTCCCGTTTTCTAGATAGAATAGGCTTAGAAAGAAAAGGGCTCTTTATTTATTTATTTTGAATTGCTGTGGAGTCAGCTAAAAATCTGTTTGACCCTACCAAGTGTTATTTCATTAGCAATAAAGAGTTTGCTCTCTGCAAAATCTAACGTGGACTCCTTAAAGCAGACAAGTGCAGATCACAAGCTGCTTCTCTTTGGCTGCTGTCTCTTAAACACATAAATAGTCTAGGAGAAGGGAAAGTGCTCCAGCCCCAGCTGCATCAAGGAAAGCCCTAACAGGGACTTACCAGCTGGTAACAAGAATTAAATGCTGTAAATACCAACTAACATGTTTGTGTGTGTTCGCTTGCAGAGGAATATGTTTTGAGTAAGACTCCATCCCTTTTTGTGAGAGAGGATCACTCTTTGCAAACTGTGCTCTGCTTTATGTTTAAAGGCTAATGCTCTCACTGAAGTGAATGAGAACAGAAGCCAACATACCTGTTCCTGTTTACCATCATTACACTCCTTAGAGCATTTCAGGCATTATTAGGTTCTTGGAGTCCTACCAGATTGACAATATTTCCAGCTACTTCTCTTTTGGCTGTATTCAAACAAGGCCCCAAAGGAAAAAAAAAAATAAACAAAACCATGGATGAATCTGCTGAGCTAGTTTGCTGATGTTAGAAACAGTTGTTCATATTAGGAACACCTAATTTAATTTCATGAAAGAGACATAACATGCCAGTATGTGTATGAATCTAAGGTATGCATTTCCTAAAAGGAACTAAAACTCTGTCATTCCAAAGTTGCTCTTCTTTTTGACTTCCAGCTTGCATGGGGACTGCTGTCTGGAAGCAGTAACTTTAACTTTAACTCTAAGGCTGCTGATGAGGTCTGTCTGTGTGATCTTCGTAAGCAGATAAGGGTAGGGAGACAGCTCAGAGCAGAGCTTGTTTACAGCAGGACAGAAGAAAACAGCTAGACATAAATGAGGGCTGACGGTTTCATGAAGCACAATTGGTTGATCACAGATTCAATATGACTGCCCTGAACTGAGCGATGATCCGTACAGTATGCAAAATTCACTTTCTTGCTGGTCTGTGCCCACCAGCCTTCCAGCAGCTTTCCCAGAGCCCCTCAGCCATGGCTTTGAGTGGAACCAGAACTGAACACAGCATTGTTGTGCCCAATTCCTTCTGACAACAATCACATTCTTTTAAAAACTTCATAGGTTTTAGTTGTCACTGGTTATAAATGAGGGTTTTTTCCCTGGCTGCTGCTGCTGCTGCTGTTGTGGAGCTTGCCGTTCTCACACAGATCAGAGATCCACGAGCTTGGATACTTGCCTTTTTCCTTTGTTTAAATTAGTATCGGGAAGCAGCTTGTGCATTTTAATGACAACAGCATGTACAATGGCAGCAAAAAGGCATTTAAAGGTTTAGGTCACTTTTGGAATTACATGCTGATTAGCCTGTGTGGTACTCAGCCACTTCTAACTTCCCTTATCTCTTCCATAATGCAGTGCATTAGAGTTAAAAGGTATATATTTTGTAATGTTAAACGGCAAGATTTTGTTTTTCTGTGATTGTGGTGGAGCTCTAAAATAGGATGGATCATTATCAGCAGAAGCCTTTCTCTTTAAACTTGATTTGGAAAACACAGGACATTCCTTTCTATGTGCCAGTCACAAGTAGATAGGCCTTACGTATATATTGTTTCAGATATAGATTGGGCCAGCTCCACAGCAAGGGTAAATTTGTGTAGCATTAATATCAATTCAGATTCTAGATTCAAGTTGTGTAACTTTGCTTTCTTAAGAAATACTTTTTAAATATTTGTTTTCAGGTAGTACTTTATACTTAGAACATCTTATCTCTGTACAAATAACAACCGATATATATCTCTATATCTTATATAGATATATATGTATATAGACACTGAATGCAACATGGTCAATGAAAGAACATTCTTTAATTTTATTTTAAGAATGTAAGTTTTGTAGCTATATGTGAATTGATTAAAGAACAATTACTTTAGACATAAATTTGCATAAATACATAAATTAACTAGTACTGACTAATGATAAAATGAATATAAAATGCCACTGGATAATTTCCTGCCTGTTCTCTAATGAGAAGAGAAAGTATTTTAATGGCAGAGTGGCTGGGGAAAGGAACATAAATGAGGGGCTAAAGAAAAAAATAAATAAAGGAAAAGAAAGGGTGCCCAGGTATGAAAGAGAGGAGGATGGGAAGGATGGGAGAGCTGACTGACAGTAGGTTTGAAAGGAAGATGTCTCCTATTTTCATGTGAAGCACAGTGACAAGGACGTGAGTTGGTTATTCAAAGGACAACAAAATGCTCCTTTGTTCAGCTACATGGAGAATTAACCCAGGAATAATTTCTCTGTGCTGTAGAGCATTAGATATTGCTTTCATTCTAAAAATATGAACTCACCAAGAACACCTTTTCAAAACTTAATTGCATTAAGGAAGAACGGCTTTGTTACTTTTGAAGTTCTTTAAAGTAAATAGAAGTCATAAGCATGTTGGATCAAGTATTTAAAAATAATACTTAGCGTTAAAATGAGTCGAATGCCAAAGAATGTATTTTATTTTGTCCCTGCGAAAACAATATTGGGTGCTAACTACCCTGAATAGTAAAAAAACCAAAACAGTATCTTTATTAGATGACTGGGGAAAATATAACCTGCAACTGGTTTTATTAGGGAAATCTGACATGCAAAAGTAATGTGTATGCACATAAAAAGTAAAATCTTTAGGTAATGCTGGTAACATAATTTTATCAAAGTTACAGTTATATCCTAATTTACACTAGCTGAAATTTGTCACCAAATTTTCCACTCGATGTTGTTTTCTCTGGTTGTTGATATAAGATTTTAAATTGTGTTGTGCCTATATGAAGTATGAAAAAATGGTTACATATTGCAATGTTACAAATACTGCTTAAGTCTCTAAAGATAATTGAATTAAAATTTTACAGTATGCAAGATTTGGGCAAAACCTCAGTATTGCAAAAGTATTCTACAGATATAACTGGGCTAGTATATATTTTTTAGTTGGAAAATAAATCAAAAGCAGTAGGGTGAATTTCTGAATCTATTGAACTCCTGTCAAAATTATCATTAACTTTAATTGTGCAGCACGTGGCTTGTAAAAATTAATTCTACTGCTTTAGTAGTTATTTAAGCTTATCTTCCAGAACATCTTCTAGTAATTTTAAAATGTATTTGCTTTTCAGGAGGATAGTAGTCTTAAGAGGAAGTCAACTATTTTCAGGCTACATATATGTACATATATGTGCATGTGCATGTATATAAATACATACATATATAAAGTCATTAATATCAATATTAATCTGTCATCAATGTGATTCAGTTATTTTTGACAGATTTATTGATTGTGTCTGCTGCAAGTAGTGTTTTTTTACTGGAAATTGACACTCACAATCAAACAGGAGAGATGGATGCTGTGAAAATTGCAATTTTTCAACAATTCTTGTAATTAATCCTTTTGCATTGACAATTTCCAGGAGCTATGCTGCCAGGAGTGGTGTTTATCTCTGGACAATTAAGCAACCAGCTTAAAAAAAAGCAGTTTTCAGAAAATGCCATATGACGTTTTAAAATAAAGAACCATTATTAAAATAAATGGTTCTGAATTGTTTTCTTATTTCAATTTTTTTTTTGCTTTTTTTGATTAATATACTCAGGGGTACTTTATTTTAGATATCACTTGCCTACTTTGCCTGCTAGCATCCATAATAAGGGACCGTAGCCATGCATGAACCCCTATGTGAATCTCTCACTAGCATTCTTGATGGTGTTACACAAAAGTGATATTTAGAATTTGGATCACCTTTATGGTAATAGCGTGACTGCACCTTTTTTTTTCTGAGCCTTGCTTCCCTACGAGAATTAACTTGGAACTTGTCAGAGTTGAATTTCTTTACGATTTTTTTTTGTATTTAGTGACATGTCTCTAACACTAAACGAACTTTTCATCATTGGAATGCATTCTGCTTCCTCTCTCCCCTGGACCGTGATATCTCTTTTGTGACATCTCAATGTAAATTATTTGGGGGTTATTTTTATTTTATTGTCTCATTTGAAAGGGAACAGCTCATTCATTTTTAGCTGCTCTGTGTATGAGCAAACACACTGGTTATGTAAGTAGCCTTAGAAAATAAAGAACAGGGGATGTCAGGGAAGTCTATCCATAAATATGCTGCATAATCAAACTTTGCTAAACGAAGCACTTGCAATTCTGCAAGTGAAATAAAGCAGTTGCTGCTGAATGCATACTGTAAAGACAAGTCCTATAATGTTCTTCATTTGTTGAGGTTTCTTTGCGTTAATTAAAAATGGTAGAAAACAAAGTATTTTAATGTGACCTTCATTTGGCATTTGTTTTAACTTTTCTTCTCCTATTTTATTTAATTCTTCCACTTCTGTTGTTCAATTAGTGTTTGACCCCTTTAGCAGAGATGTAAATTAAATGACATTTCAATGCCATCCCATATTTAAAATACTGTGTTAGTTGTGGATCATAAAGGATGATCTTCGTTCTTTAGCTAATTTATTCATTTAACAATTTCCCTCCAGAAGTTCCAGCAGAAGGCTCTGAAACAAACTAAGCAGAAGAAATCCAAGTCGGCTGAATTTCTGATGGGTGAGCCTTGCTTGATGAGTTATTGCTCATAATTTGTGTAAGGATTAATTAACTAATTACAGACAAATGGCTGTGGGCGAAATTTTGCTCTTGCTTGTCAGAGTGCAATTTGTAATTATTTTAATCATTTATTCTTTTTTTTTTTTTTTATAGAGTTAATTTTAACCTAATTCTGTTTTGGCGACATTTGAGGACGATACACTTGAGTCTTCCAGCAAAGGAATTACTAGAAGGAATTTTCTGCTTGTCATTGAAATACACTTTGCTGTAATGTGCTCTTCTGACCTCCTTGTTTTCTATAGTGAAAGAAGAGAGAGAAGCAGCAGAAGGCATTGAAAATCCAGCTTTTAACATCAGCAGCACAGATCTTTCAGCATATCAGACTTCAGAGGAGGAAGTTATTAGACATGACAAGCTAGATAGCACCCTTGCAGCTCACCAACAAAAACCCAGGCTGCAAGCCCATGCCGAACCAAGAGGTGAGACATCCGACTCGATTAGCCTCAAACGGAGTGACGGCAGCGGTGGCGCTCAGAACCCAACCTGTGTGAGCTGGGCCCTGTGCCTCGGCACCTTCACACAGCTTCCCCTGCAAACCTGGATTGGAAAATGATGAAACGGGGATGTAAACAGGCCCTTTTCTGAGTGCACAGTGAACTGTGCGCTGCCTTTGTGCTCGTATGGCCTCTCCATGCAGGGACATAGGCTGCGCAGTGCTCCCTGATGGCAAAGGAGAGTGCACAGCTCATGGCATCCTTCCCCTTCATTTGTGTGAGGACAAATTTGGAAGGTGAATTTGAGAGACCACTGTGGGGCCACAGGTGCTGCTCCATCATAGGCTTCTGAGCCCCACGTGGGTGTTAAACGGTGCTCAGACACATGATTGATGGTTGGCCTCAGACCTCCCATATGCCCTTAATCACATGTTTTCTTGCCTTGGCTTTGCGTTTTGTTATTTTTGTGGCTGGTTGTGCTCAGATACCTACAACCCCGGTTGCTGCATGACCAAGCATTTGAGCACAGAGCTGATGCTGTGCCCAAGAGTGGCACCACCTCAGGAAGCAGTGTTGGGGTTCATTTGAATGACCTGTGAGGGTCACCTCGGGTGTCAATTCTCCTATAGAGAATGGTGTGCACTTGCTTTTTTTTTTTTTTTTTCCCAACCTATTGTGCAATTATTATGGTTTGAGTTGTTAATGGTGAATGTGAGGAGGAATGCTTAGTGTTCACTTAGGAATCAAGTGAGAAAAGGTGAGAAAAAAGATTTTGAGGCATCTCATGAGATATACAGAGAAAATCATGGGCCAAGATTTAAATAAAGGCAAAAATGCTTGAAGGTGGGCACAAAATCTTCAAAAATACTGTTTTACTTAACTTAACTTTAGATAGCCTGTGTATATCAATGAATGTGTAGATGCTGACCAGGGCCTGTGACCTCCCAAGGCACTGAAGTCCTAATCTTCCAGGAGTTTCCAATAAACTCACATGCAGAGATGCTGCTTGCTAAATATCCTCACATCACATCCAGGTCCTTAAATGTAGAAATACAGACTGGTGAGTAGAATTTTAGGCATTCACTTTTCCAGCTGTGGACTGTGCTATGTTAAGATTTTATCCTTGAGGAGTCAGAAGTCTCTGACTCTTAATGGCCCCTTGCAAAATTAAGTTCATCATTCCGTTTAGCCTTCATGTGACTCTGTAGTGCTGCATGGAGCAGGAATTCTGCCTTTCCTATGTAGCCTGTCAGAACAGTGATTAAGCAGACAAAGAGATTGATTGTTTTTTAATGAAATAGTCTATCTGGCAAAAAATGAAGTTAGGTTCACTGGAGACTATCCATGCTTTCAGTCATCTCTTCAGAAATTCATGAATCGTTCTCTCAGGAAAACAACACTTTTTTTTGAAAGATTGAAATGTGTTTTTAAACATTTTGATTTTTCATCTTAAGCAGCAGTTTGTTTTAAAAAATAGCTGATTATTATCTTCGTGAAAGGAATAAATATGGTTTCTTTTCTGGAGCACAGTAATTTGATACACAACTAAGTGTTTTATGGTGGGAGAAGATGGCTTGCTGAGACCTGAAAACTTTGTTTCTCATCCCAATGCCTCCTTCCTTGACTCTCTCTTCATCCAGTGCCTCAAAAGATCAGTCATTCAAACAGCTTTGATTCTAAGACAAGCAACAGCCATTCGGGTGGGAAAAAAAACCAAAAACTTGTGCCATGCATTTATATGAGTAGAATCATAGGAAAGTCTGAAAGTCTGATTTGGATGAGATCTCTGGAGATTATCCTAGTCCAGCCTTGCTTTAGATTTTTAGTCTAACTCTTATGTCAGGACTTGTTCGACAGTCACAGAGGCCAGTTCAAATTTATAAACAGCTGCTAAAAAAAAAAAAAAACCCAGGAGATTCAAGCCTATTCAGAAACCTGGGGAAAAAAAAAGAGCTAAACCTTATGGTACCTGATGAGCTCATTTTCCCCACTCCCAAGAGTAATAATACTTCATTAAAGAGAGAAGAGGAAAAGACAGCCACATAGATAAGCACGGCAGCACATGACTGCAGTGAGGTGCAAGCGATGCTGTTCTGGTCCTTGGTGGGGATGAGACCCTTCTTGCTGCAGCCTCTCCTTGCAATCTGGCACAAATGGCTTTCGGGGCTGTTATGCCTTCACAAAGAATACATGTGGTGTTGGAAATACCACCACCCACCAGCACATGGGATGCTACCACACTTTTCCTCTTTGGCCTGCAGCTCACGAGAACTGCTGTGCAGCTGACACAAGACAGAAGTCTCTGATTTTTGAGAGATTTGCACCCAGCACTAGATACTGTTGTTCCAGGAGTGGGGGGCACACACAGGCAGAGCTTCTTTCCCCAAAGTTTGATATGCTAGTTAAAATGGGAATATTTTCTTCTTTTTCTTCTTCTTGATGGACCTCTTTACCTTAAGGGAAATGTTTGTCAAGCACAGCAGCATAGACTGTGTAAAATAAACATCTTTTTGGCCTTTTCACAGCTCGCTTTCCCTTTTCTCCCCCTTTTTCCCTAGATACCAAAAGATTACTCCTCCTTTTGAGGTTTCCTTCCTTACAAAACCTATGGGCTCTCTCCTTGCTCTCAGTCCCCCCAGGCTTGCTTTAGGTTACTTAGTGAAGAATTGTGCTAATCAATTCTAGACCTGGGTGATAAACTGTATAATTTAAAACCAGTTATAACCTTAAGCACAATTATTTAATCACAGTGTTTAGCAGATTATAGGTTCAAAGAGTTGTATAAACACTAGGCTGGGTTTTTAGGCTGTGAGCTCAGAAACAGGGCATAAAGATGGCTTTGCCTTCCCATTATCTTTCCACTCATCACCTGTGCCTTTAATGGCAACAAATCATAGCTACAAGGGTGCTATCATTTCTTCCACCTTACAGGAGAGTTATAGCCTGCTCACAGCAATTGCACTTCCTACTTTTGAGATGCCTTCTCATACACTTCCATGCTAAGGGCACTGGAAAGGAGTGGAAATAGGCAGTCACATGTTTGGGTTCACCTTAAGCCATATTCCTGAAATTTGGTTTTGGTTACACAGAAGACGACTGTGTAGCATAGAGATTATATAGGAATGAAATAGCCTTTCATGATGTTGAAGGTAGCCTGCATCTGGGACTTAAAGAAGTTAATTCTCAGCTACATAGATGTCACACAGTGATACTCCACATTAATTTGGACAGTATTTCAAATTTTGTTGTCATTGCTAGATGTAACGGTCTACTCCTGATAGTTCAGGGACAGACTGAGTGCCTTTTTCTGCTGTATGCTTTCCATCATTGCTCTTGTATGATGAAGTTTGGGTACTGCTGTTAAATCTCATAGCAACCTAAGGGAACTTGCTGTCTGTTTACTCAGATAAATCTCCTGATTATCAGCCAGCTAACTCATTGCAGAAGGTTCTACTCTGTTTTCTTTTTGTGATTCTTTGCTGATCATTCCTGATCTCACACAATTTTCTTGTGTGGAGCATCAGTTCTAAATAGGAAAGAAGAGCATTTTTAATTTGTTGTTAATTCATACACATTTTTCACTCAGATGTTACTGTTGCTTTAGAAATAGGATATTTCAGATAAGGCATTTCTTTTTATTATAACAGGACTCTCACCTTCATTTTCCATCTTATATCCTTTGTGAAATTAAGGTATTCTCACAATGATCTTCTCATGTTTGCCAAATTATGTAAATTATTTGTTTCTGAAAATCCCCAGAAGTTAATGTTCCTTGTGACTAAATCCAATCAACTCTTACCCTTTCCTTCCCTTAAGTAAATATTGAATATACTAGAAATTTTCCTGTTGACCATCCTAAGGGGAAGTGAAATTTGCCAACAGATTTCACTGGGAAAAATGTTTGGGGCTAGGTCACCCAAACATGCTGTGACAGGGACCTATATCCAATTGCTTTACAGTTGCCAAGGGTTTAGTGCTCTCATCTGAACTATAGGCGAGCCAGTAGTAGCTTTTCTGTCATGAGAAGTTTAAACTCACAACTCATTGGATAGTTACTTAATATTCAAACTGGTTCAGTAAATTCTTGTTCTAGGGAAGTGTTTCCAGGAAAATGTTCTTACCCAAGCACCAGATGATCAAGAGTAGGCTATTGCTGACAATGAGCAGAATATGGGCCAATTGCTCACACTTGGATGATGTATGCCATGAACAGTACGTGCATGCTTGTTTTCTTATAAATGTTAATCTGCTTTAGAGATTATATATATTTTGTCCTCAGTTATTGTGAGTAGGTAATGTGCGAGCTGGTTTATACCAGTTCTTACTGCTTGGCGCATAGCAGTCATAGAACTATACAAATTTGGTCCACCTAAACCTGAAGAGAATCCTGTGGGATGGTACTGCTCACATTTTTACAAGACAGGTAAATTACCAGCCCAAGCATGCAAAGGGAATATGTGTCAGAACAAATTAGAATGTGATCTTTGAGGTACAGGCAGTGCAGGCAAGGCACAGAATCCAAGGATGAGGCTATCCAAGCATCCTCTCATTATGTGATTCACCTTGCGCCTGGCCTCTTTAGAGGTGGTTTTGTAGAACCCTCCAGAGACTGTGATACTCTGCAGCTTTTGCATAGGAGATGAAAGGAAGGCTAATTGTGTTCCCTGGTGTCCTGCACACTTGTACAAAGGCTAGAGGCAGTCTGACCCTAAATGTTGATAATTCAAGTTAAAATTGTCTCCAGATGACAAGGAGCTTTCATTTTTTCCTATCATCCCCAATACACAAATCTTTTCTCAAAACTAGATTATCTGCTAAAATCAAAAGCACTAATTAATTCTACCATTTTATCTGCAACAGGCACTGTTAACATCTCATATCATGCTCCAATAAATTTGCCCACAGAGATTAACATTGTTTAAAAAAACAAAAATGAGATAGAGAAAGCTCTTTTGACTGAAGACCTAGAACTGTTCTAATTAGCCCGGGTACAGCATGGCATTAACATGGCTATACTGCTTCTGGGAGCAAATTAGTGTCTCTGTTTGGCATTCTGCTGTGCCACCTCCTCCTTGTTGCAGAGCTGGGCTACCATGGCACTGCATACATCCTACGGGGAAAATCCCTTTGTAAAATGGAACAGTTCTGCTCCTTATCAAAAAAAAAAAACAAACAACACAAAGTAAAGGGAAGCCTTTTGTTCAGGAAGGGTTGCTTCCAAAGGTGGTTTGGCTAAAGCAGGGCAAAATAGGCCATTTTATGCAAACTTGCAGGATCGGGCAAGAACCTCGATACAGGAGTGCATAGACAGCTCTCTGTCTATGCGTCCCCATATTGCTGACGTGTGGCGTATCAGATTGGTAATCCAAATCAGTCTGTTTACAGAGGACTCGAGGCTGAAGCTTTTGGAATAGAATCTAGTTTCATTCTGAACATATATTAGATACTACTGGAGAGATGGTAAGTGCAGATGAAAGAGAGGCAACTTCCTGATGGTCACTTTTATGCTGTATGTGAATAAAATGGGAGGGTGTCACACTGGCTATTTATGTTGGACAAAATGATTTGCATAAAGGATGGAACCAGAAATATGAATCACAAATGTACTCTTTTTTTTCCCTTAAATAGTGACAAAGTTTATATCTAATAATTCAAGTTCTGTGTATGTGGTTCCATGCTTTCTGATTCCAACAGGGACTTGAAATGGAAATGCCAGACCTAGTGTGCAGGCAATGATGGATCACCGTGTATGCACAGGAATAAAAAGGGCTGTCATTGGAAGTAATTTTGCGTTGAATTACAGAATGTGTAATCCAATTGAAATCAGCAGAACGGCACAAGGTGTAATGTAGTGTGTAAAACGTGATCCATTGCATGCAATTTCAACAACAGGGATTCATTGCCACTCATCGAAGTAATATGTTAAAATTGAATTTGTGAAAGGTATAGGTAGAAGAATTGTGAGGAATAGATTCTTTTTTATAATTGGGAAATACTCTTTCATAAGGTCACTGAATATGTATTTTTAAGACTAATTTATTCTTCTTAAGAATACTTTGCTGCTCAGAGGAGTTGTTTGAGTCTTAAAATTCTCACTGTTCTTTTTTTCCTGCAGGTTCTTTTAGTAGTCTTAGGTGCGATCAAGCAAACTAGTCACTCTCTTAGTACTCAGTATCCGTTTGGCCCGTTGACATATGTCACATTATCTAATAGTGCTCCTAAATGAACTCCATCATCATCAGTAAATCTTTTGTCATGTCTTCAACCAACAGCATTTCACCAGAAAATACAGCAGGTCTTAAGCTGGCGTCCCTTGGCACAGTGCCCTCTGTTGCCTGCAGGGAAAAAAAAAGGGAAAAAAGGAAAAGAATAAAAAGGCAACAAAAAAAAGGAAAAGCACAACATGGAAATGTGCTGTACCTTTGCATAAAGAGCAGTAAATTTAGGCAGTCTTCCAGCAAATGAGTGAGGAAAGAAATAGTGGCTGTGGAGATCGTAGCACAGCATTTTGCAGAGCAGGATGTGCTGCTTCATCTTGCAACCCGTCTCCTCGCCAATGTTCTGTCAAAGCGAACAAGTGAGTTTACTCAAGGCTTATAATATAAATATAAGACATAGTTATGTGGTTTACTCATTACCTATGGTCTCCACTGGAGATAAGGAAAATGACATGTGATATCTTTAAAACTTGTTAAAAATTGAAAAGTCACGTGGTCGTAATAGAATTTAACAAGCTGTGTTTTCAAGATATAGTCTACTGTCCCGTCACTTGCTTAATGTTCTCCGGTTTGAGGATGCCATTAAAGCATAATTTTTCATTGAATTCTTCCTGGAACTCATTAAAATTTGAAGTTTTATGTAAAACATTGCATCCCCTGATATATTTGGTGATAATCTGGAATAACTTCATGGTTCCAAGGAATCTTATTTTAGAGCTACATCTTAAATAATATAGATAATATACTATATTTAAAACACAAATGATGATATTAGATCTAAATGTAAAATAATAATAATGTCTTGTTTCAGCTTCTAGATGTAACATAGATTAGCTTCTATAAATTTAAATAATGGCATTTGTAATGGCTACTAGCTGAGGTAAGCATAATTGATATCTTGGTTATGAATCTAAAATTAAACACTGAAACAAAAAAATCATTTCAGGTTAGCTCAGAATAATTCCTTTTCTTTTTCTTGAAAAATGAGAACTGAGAATTTCTCTTGCTTTGGAGATTATATGTCAATTCATAGAGTTCTTCAAAACTCAGGGTTCATTTTTAGCAACTCCTTAACATTTAGATGTAAGTTTAGCAATACAAAACTTTCTTGTGAAATTCTTGTGATGTGTTTTCTTGTGAAAGTTTCAAACTTTCAGACTTTTAAGGCTGAGAGAACTGGGCCTGTTTAGCCTGAAGAAGAGAAGGCTGGTGGGGGGATCTGAGCAGTGCCTATAAATACCTCAAGGGAGGGAGTGAGGAGAATGGGGCAGCCTCTTTTCAATGGTGGCCACTGATAGAACTAGAGGAAACAGCCACAAACTTAAGCACCGAAAGTTCCACAAGAACTTAAGGAAAAATTTAAGGAAAAACAGTGAGGGTGACAGAGCCCTGGAACAGGCTGCCTAGAGAGGCTGTGGAGTCTCCTCCTTTGGAGATCTTTAAAACCTACTTGGATGCAGCCCTGTGCCCCGTGCTCTAGGTGACCCCACGTGTGCAGGAGGTTTGGACTAGATGACCTCTGAGGTCCCTTCCAAACTTAAGCATTCTATGATTCTATGAAACTCCCAGATTATTTTCCATTGATACTGAACTGAGGAAATGAGTGAACGAGTGTGCCCTTCACAAGATGCAGAGTATCTTCAGAAGGGATGAGAAAGTTAAGCAATTAGAAGTGTGGGAAGTGGGATCCCTCTCTCCCCTTTGTTCTGATCTCAAATGTTATTTGCTAGTGGCCCAGCTAAGATAAACCTTCCTCTTAAAAGGAATTCAGGTTTGACCCCAGGGTTACTTTGGCTCAAGCTGAAGAGTTTGCATATTCTTCTAATGCAGATACTGAGAAATCTGCAAACATGGATTGTTATATTTGGCCTAGCCAAAGCACAATATCTGCAAAGTAAAAAGGGAAATATCACTTGGGAAATAAGTTAAATTCTGTTGAATGGACATTCTGGGATTTATCATGGGATATCTGGGATTTATCATGATATCCACAAACAATAACTGATCCTGAAATCAATTCTCTAAGACACCTGCATGGAAAAGCAGACTACTTTTCCACTCCCAGCTCTTTCATTATGTTTCAAAAGTGCTTTGGGTCAAAACTCTTCTGTCTCAGACTGAGAGTGATCTTTTCCAAGATCCCTATGCCTTATTCTGTTTTATGCAAAAGGTCTTTATGAATTCTCCTATAAAGAAGTGTGGTAGTGTCCTTCTGAGTTATGGATAGATACATCTGCTGAAACTACTGTTACCTGCAACAGAATGACTACTGATCAGTGAGGCAAGTTAGCTCACAAAGTTTTCTGCGTCTTGTTGCATAATGAAAGCTTGCTAATGTCTGAATTTTTCATTTTTCTCAAGACCTCAAATCACTCCGAAAACCATCACCAAGGAGTCTTATTCTAAATTTTTAATCACCAGTCACCTGATTATTAGTAATTCCTTAGTTTTTATATTACTCAGGAGATGCTGGACAAATCTAGTGGAGTTTCTTTTCATACAGATTTTTGAGAGTTTTGTTTTTCTCTTGTACAGCTTTGTTTTTCATGATTCTTTCATTAAACTCAAAACCTAGATCAATGGCATTGTATGAAGGACAACGGAATAATTCTCTCAATGTCATCAAAATTCCTAGCTGTACTTATTATATGATACTGATACAAGCTATCTGATTTCTTTATGGAGTAGAAAACCTTGTAGAAAAGGGACCTTGTTATGCCATTTCTGTGGTACTCTCAGGACATAGACTGTATAATTGACTGCAGACATCTTATCTTAAAAGCCATCTTAGAGTTTTATCCAGTCTCAATAATGTGCATAGTCCCATGGGCTGCATCCAAGGATTATGCTAATTTTATTAGCAACTCCTCTTACTTTAATTAAAACTGCATAAATTCCCACCTGATCACTGTTGTGCCAACACCCTTCTTGCCATTTTTATTTGAACTTGCAATTATTTTATGTTCTTTTTTGTGCTTGAATTCTGATGTTATTGAACTATCCATTGTGTTATCCACATGAAATAATACAATACTGAGGGATGAGTAGTGTTTCAGATGGAATTATTGGGTTTGGTCAAATCTTTGAACAGATCAAAGCAAAAAACTGTATGTCTGAACTGGCCTGCTCTTCACCAGGGGAAGTATTCCAAGTTATTTGAGGTCTGAAAGTACTAAGTTATGCACTGCTGTTGAAAATCCCTGCAAGCAAGCACTATATTAACGTTTACTGTGTTTTTACCATGAAGCATAGCGATGTAAATTCCTCAGTGGACTGTTAATTTACATGTTCTACACTTTCAAATATTTCCAAAAGCAAATGTGAAATGATTAGTAATCCATTCACATGCTTGCAAAATATTATTAGCAAAATGCCTTTGGCAGCATTTTATGTTGACTAAAATTGGTAAATCTGCGTTTTAAAACTAAAAGAGCCCCCACCCCTTCACACCCCAAGGCCTGCCCAAAGCCAAGACCTCAACACAACTGTAAGTTATGGTTCAGTTTGCAAAGTAAGCATACTTGCCTGCACTGGATGGATGATGGAAAGGAGAGAGGACAAAGCAAATAATTTAAGATTGGAAATGATATCTACTTTTTAGAAAGACTCTGCAAGTCTTCTGGGGAACCCTCCGTTTAAAATAGGTTTTTTTTTTATTTTTAAGAAGCATCATAATGAGATAATTCTGACATTCTAACTTATTATGCTTATGCAGTCTTTAAAGTGTATATGTTGCTATTTTGTTTTAGAGAAATCAACCTTGGCCATTCTTTATACTTGTAAGCTTTGTGTTTCTAATTGTTTTTGGTCTTGACATGGCCAGAGCCTTGAACAAAATTACTCAAATACACTTCTGAAAGATGTAAAAAAAAAACCTAAAACAAACAAACCAAAACAAACAAACAAACAAAAAAGAACAAGTAGTTTAACAGCATTTAGCTGTTCATCACTTTTTCTTTTTAAAGTCCGTGCTTCATAAACTCAAATCTAACATGACACTTCCTCTTAAATGCCAATTATTTTGTCTAGAAAAGTTCTTTAGAAATCTACTGTCTGTCTGTTCTATAACAAACGATAGGATAACAAACACATGGTATTAAAATTCAGTAAAAGCTACTGTGATATAAAGACATAGCAAAAAAGTCTGTGTGCTAGCCAAATTTTACTTCCATAGTTGCAGTGTGTATTTCTCAGAAATTTACATTCATAGCTAGAAAGTAATTGAATAAAGAGATGCATCATCATTTTCTTTTTTAGCACATGGGTGAATTATTCTACCAACATGTGAAGGGGTGTTCATATAACATCACAGTGCTTTGTGCTAGAGAAAAACAATTACAGTGAATAGGGTAGAATGGCTCTGTTATTGCAGTACATAAGACTTTGATTACATACTGCCAAGATTCATACCAGCCTAGTAGTTGTTGACAGATAAAGTAACAAAAATGAAACTCATTTATTTTTTCTTTATTGAGACCTCAAGGTAAAGCAAATTTTCAGTTCTTGTACTTACTACATTGAAGGAACAGAGACTGACAGTCAAAATGCGCCAGTCCAGAAATATAAATTAAACCTAGTTTCATATCAAAGTTTCATTTAGTCTCTGAAAAGGAGCTGCTGCTTGGATTATTTTTGATCCTAAAACAAATATACTGTAGACTACTGTAGTGTATCTTGGATGACTTAGCCTACTCCTATATTTAGCTCTTAGGTATTTTCCAGGATATAGGTCTGCATCTATTTACACAATTTAAAAAATTGTTTTGGACTTAATCATTTTACTTTTTTTCTCAGGTTAGTAATAATTGACATTGTTTGCAAACCTGATATATGTAAGGGTGAATTAAATGGAGATTAGCATTTTTGAGTGTGATGAGATGGACACATTTTGAGAGAAAGGTCTCCCTTCTGCCTGATAAAACAATTCTCACTGATGTAATGGGAAGATCCTCTAGGCAGTTAGATGGTGCATTATCACATGATGAGTCTAACAAATGACTTTTTGGGGTAAACTTGATTAGTTTTTGAAGGCAGATAAACCTAGCTATTGAAATGGAAAGTGCTAAAATGAGTGTTTTTCTCCCATCAAAATCTTAGATTAGTTACCTAGCCCAAATAAATATAATTGCTGTTCAGATTAATGAGGCAGTATTCTAGTATCTCCTCTGTAATTAAACACTTCTCTGGTTGCATAGAGTATTAAAGATGCACCAGACGTTGAAACCTCAATGGTGAAATTTAAAACTGTTGAAATTGACAGGGTCAGCTATGAAACACAAATTTTCCTGCAGCATGGGTAAATTCACTCGTAGAATGTGTTTCAAGAATAATTTGACTTAAGTTTGAGATGCTGTTTTTTAAATGTTTCTTATCATTTCATTATCTAAATTTGAGTATTTTTCTCATTAGTTTCTGAGTAAAGTAACATGAAGTGCACTTGTTTCCAGAATTACCTTTTCTGACCTTTTACAAGATGATAATTGCGGTACTAGTGGGTTTAGAGGACTTGTTAAAAAAAATTAAGCTTATAAAGTAGCAAAAATGCCCCTTTGCTTGCTGGTGTCGATTTCAAAATTAACATTTTGGTTCATGTGCTTCTAATAATCGCTGACCCTTACTTCATGTGCTTTCCACAGGAAATGAATACAGCAGAAATTACTTTGACCCGTTGATGGATGAGGAAATAAACCCAAGGCAGTGTGGGATGGAGGTCAGTGAAGAAGGTGAGACAGAATTAAGTATGTAATTTTGGTGTCAGAATATTCTTTTCCATTCATGAAAATGAGGTGACAAAGATCACATATGCAGTTCCATTTAAATATTGAGGTTTACAATTTAAATTATAAACCTTACCCACTATGAACATGATGGGCAGTACAAACAGTCTTTGATCAAGGACAGAGAGTTAATGGACAAGTAAAAGTGAGATTGTGCGGTATTCACTTAGCTATTATAGCAATAGAATGAAGCACTCTCCGAGAAAATTGTCTGCACCACATTCTCTTTAATTAATGTAGTCAGTCCAGAACTGAGTACTAAGCTGAATTTTCTTTTTTCAACCCCAAAGTCCTCATTCAAGAGGAAGTTATTTTTAGGCTGAACTATGTTTGCCTAAGAGAAGAGAAATCCTGAAGTATGTAAGTGTTCCCAGAACATAAGGTTGTTTTTGTTGTTTCATTTTTGACATTTTGTCCGAAAAGCTTAACTTTGCTGTCTGCAGGTGGTACCTAAGCTCCAGATAGCAAGGAGCTGGGAGGGTGCGACTCTGCACTAGTGGGAGAACAGAAGTTATGCGTAGGTATGAGAGAGATTAACTGGGAGGTATTCTCTTTCCCTGTGAACAGAAGAAATCCTGCTTTGCTGTTGTGGCTTTTAGATAAAAAAGGGTGCGAACGGGCTTGCCTGAATTTGCATGGACTTAAGAAAGAACATCATCATAGCAATGAAGTGCTTAGCTATGCATTGAGTGCTTTGGCGCAGCTCCTGCTGTTCTGTGCTAACAAGCTGATAGCACGCAAGACACTGTTCTCTTGTATTGCCTTTCTAGTCCTTCACTAATTCTTTTTTTTTTTTTTTTTTTTTTTAGCATTTTGTTTATTTGTACTGCAGTACCTATCTGGACACACAGTAGTAGTCAAATCTGAAGCTTAGATAAACTGGAATATTTGTCTACTGTACTGGATCTCAAAATAGGCCACTTGTGAAGTACATTACGTTTTAGTTTGTGTAGTTCTCATAAAGATTTGAATTTCTGAGGAAAAATCATATGTCACTAAGAGAAAAGCAGACTATAACACACACCAACGTCTTGACTCTCTTTTTCTCAGAATAAAAAAAAAAAGACAAGATTATTTTAGGTTTCCTAGGCAAATTGCTTCTAACACGCTTCATTTCCCTGTGCCTTGTATGGAACAATACTGTGATTTCTTGGAAACAGAATTCAAATTTTAGCCCTAAGTTTTTATGTGAAAGATTTTCTGTTGGTAATGTTTTGGTTCATCTTCTAATAAATTGGCTTCCTGAGTCATGATCTGCCTCATATACAGAAAAAGAGAACTGAATTAAGTTTCTGCATTTGTCTGCACACTTAAAATATGCACAGATACAGTGGTGACATGCAAAATATGTGTCAGGAGAAAATGTTCTTTCGTATCAGACCAGACTGTGTCCAATGGAGCCATGGCGATATGGCTGTCCTTGGGCATTTCTCCTTTTTCTGCCCTAGCAGAACCATTGCAGGGCAATGTCAGTTGATTTATTTAAGGCCTGTTGGCAATGGCGGCCACCTTGGGCTATTTATCTGAATGTATGGAGTTTTCTGAAGCAAGGACCTCTGTTCTTTTCTCCTCTTCTCTGTAGATTTTGTCATTTTCAGTTCTTCACCTTTGTCCTAGGGCCTTTTGGCTTGTGGACTGGAGGCAAGACGAAAGATAGACATGGTGATTTTAGGTGAATTTTACTTTGCTTTATCATGTACTATGCACTATTGAATCAAATAGGCATAAAAACATTAGAATTCTTCAGTAATGTAATGGAGTGCCACTAAAATTTTCTAAAGTCTTTTCATATTAAAATATTTAAAGGGGATTTTTTTTTTTGCCTGTGATACTTTTTACAGATATGTGGGGTTCTTCATAGTCTCCTCTTAAGTTCTTTAGCATAACTCAGCAGGGGAATATAGCATGTAAGTAGTATGTCCACTGTATTTTTGGTCTTGAGTTCCTGTGATTCTTTCTCTTGCTTGATTTGATACCACACATCTCCACAACCAGTTGTTGTATGTAGTCACAAACAGGTTCAATGACTGATTTCCTTTTCTTGAGGTGTTTATAAGCATGTAATAGACATAGTTAAAAGGAATGTCAGAACTAAGAGTCATCCCTGACGGATACCACACATATTTACCTCCTTTTTCCATTTAGCAGTCAGCTACTAATAAGAGACAAAGCAGAACAAGGTAATTCAACGCATGCTTTAAACTTACACTCCTCTTAATTCTCTACCAAGTCAAGCCCAAAGAGAATAGCTAAAGAAAAGCAAATCCTCAGTCACTAACTGCATCAAACAATTTTAAATATACTTAAATATCACTTTATTACTTTATTATTATTTAAATATTTTTATTTAACTATTACTTTATTACTTTAAATATTACTTTAAAATATTACTTAAGTGTTCATCATATGAGATTATTTTGAGAAAATGAAGATATTATTAAATATCCTTTCTATATTTGAGAATTAAATTTGTTATGGAAATTCATCTGAATTGATAGTATTTTGAGAAAAAACAAAACCTCACAATACCCCAATATTGATTTGCCTTTTTTTCCCCAAGGCAATGTTTCAATTTTACATGCTAAAAGAATTGTAAAAGGTACTGAACTGTGCTCTGAACTGTGCTTTGAGAAGAGTAGAGTTTTGCAGAGGCCTCAATTTTTGAATACCCCATTTGAAAATTTGTCACTGTAATTTTATGGTAAATTTTTGAAAAATCAAACACTTAAAAAGGGGCATCCAAAGGCATTGCTCACAATTGATCCCTCTTTCATATACTTTATATTTTTAACTTGCTGGACTTCACAGCAGACTTAGAGGAGCCAGGATGTGGGACACCTGGAGAGAGGACAAGTCTCTATGGGTGATCTTTATTGAGTACAGACTCTAGGGACATTTTTAGGTCTCATTAAAAAAAAAAAAAAAAAAAAGCAGATATGTGTGTGCTTTGCCCTCTTTCTGTATCTGTAGATATTATTGGCAAATGACTAGGTACAGAACAAAAATTAAGGGGTACTGTAATGGTTAGTCATGCTATATAACCTGTTATCATGGACAGCTAGGTAAAATTTCTAAGATTCAAAATTGTATTAGAAAAAAGTTTTAAAGAATTCAAATAGAATTCAACTATCATTTGAATATAAATAATAATTTAAAAAAGATTTTTAACAGAATTGCAAAACTGGTTTTAGTCCAAATCAGGATATAATATTGCACATACTTCAAAAGTGTGCATTCATACATTTTTGATATTAAATTACTTTTCATAACTGAAAAGAAAATTACACTCAATTTGCAATGATCAGTTCTTTCAAAATAATTTTCAAGGTCAAAGGAATTATTAATTTCTGAATGTACATACCTTTATTTATAATATGAGTAACATTTCCTGAAATATTACTAAGGAAAAACATAGATTTTCCACTCTTTTTTAAAGATCCTGTGGAATTTACCGAACAAATCCTGTATGCTAAACTGATGAAGCTTTTGGATGAAGAAACCAAGATGGCAAACTCCCAAGGTAAATAATATAATAATGCTGCATAAAGAAAAAAAAACCTCTATTGAGCCTGAGCAGAGAGCAGAAGCTTATCTATATCCTTAAACCCAAAAGCAAAAGGGACGTTGTCGTTAAAGTGAGCCTGCAAGATCTTTCCCCAAATGTTTTCATTTTGATTCATGTTTATGTGGTTTTAAGTGGAACTTAAGTGGCATGTTTTCTTTGGGTTGCTTCACCATTCATTAATTCCAACCAAATGAATGTAGAATGGAAAAGTTCTTGCTTATGTGCTCAAAGTTAGAAATTTAAGTCTTTATTTAAGCTCATAAATGAGTGAGCCATTTGTCATATTCAGTGGCCATCTGATATACTGCTTGAGGTTATCTGCATAAAGATTTACATTGTATCAAGTCAGAAAGAAAATATTTTTGTGGCCTTGTTAGAAATACCAAATTGATGTTCCATCTATGGTGAAAACAACAAAGTGCAGAACAGGTTACTCTACCTCAAGCTCACAGCCTTTGGCTTTCCTTATTTTTACAATCTTTCCTTAATATACAGTTGGTACACAAGAGCATTACCCTTGCAGCCTGTATGTGTTCCCTGTTTCCTCCACTTTATTTCAGATGAAGTTACATAAGAATAAGCCACAAACTCGAGGAGCTAGCCTTGTGTTTTTTTGACTCTTGTTTCCACACACATCGTTTTCAGAAAAAGTCTTTTGTGTAAATGTATTTTTTGTTCTTTTGTATCTGTGTGGGGTTTGCTGTTGCGTAGTAGTTATATCTTTTGTGAGAAAGACAGACAAGGCAGTTGCCTATGGCACTGTCACCCAAGGAGCTGCAACATGTTTTACGATCATTGAACTTGTGAGCAACTTTTTCCTAGAAGAGAAAAATGTTTCTTTGCCAAGGCTTGCAAAATCCCTCAACTGGCACTAGGCATATCAACAATATCTTGAAACTCATTTTGTGTTAGCTGAAATGCTCTCTAAATTCTACTACTTTAAATTCCCTCTAAAAGGGAAAGAAAGTACAACCCCCATAGCTAGATATTTTAAGCAAGGAATCTCCAACAAATTGTTGGCAAGCCATCTCTTTTTGCATGCTAATGGGAAGCAATGCATTACTAAAAAAAGATCAAAGCAGTCCTGCAGGTTGATTGTTGCTTTTACCCTATAACAACATAGATTAAAGTAAAAACATGCTTGGCTATGGTGAAGTCAACATTGTTTATATTGAAAATATTGGCATGTGGTCTCTGTCTGCAGTATTTATGTTGTCCCTGTCTACCAACATTTGTAGCAATTCATGGTCCTCAATAGCTTAAAATACTACCATTCCATTAAGGAAAATATCATGTTGTTGTTTGGTAAAGGTGGGAGGCAGGGTGGGATACTCTCCCCTTTACGGGAACTTTCTGCAAATTAGCTGCTAGAGCTTGCTATAAGAGGAAAAAAAAACCAGGAGTTCATCCCACCTCACTTGTACGCTTCTTAGATTAGTAATACAAATTATTCAGTGGAAGTAGTTCTTTCCTTTGACTGTACAAGGATCTCATACAACTGATTTGGACCTAACCTTCGCTTTTTGCATAGTCCAAGGTAGGTGAGCTGAGATGCACTGACACTTGCCTACTGCCCAGGGAAGTTTGTAGAGGGGTGGAGTAGAGAAGTCCCCCCCCATTCAGTTGTGACTGATCCCTGCCTTGGTTGCGTATTCTAATGCTCTGGATAATAAATGATAGTAATGAATATCATTAAGATGAGCAAATACAGTAATGAATATTATTGAGATGAGCAAATACTCAGGATTAAATCATGCCAGCAAATAGCTGATTTGGAGAAAAATAAGATTTCAGTAGTGTCCTTAAATATTTATAAATAAAGCTGGTCAGCTACTTTTGAACATTTGAAAATGACTTTTTAAACTACTTTTATCAAGCCACCATAAAGAAGCAAAATGTTCTTAATACAATTCGACTACTTGGGAAATAGGACAGGGGAAGTCAAATCTGTCTTCTGACTGAAAACAGTTGAATTTTGCAATGTGGTTTGAAGACCATAAACCTACAGTGCAGTTGCTGAGCCTCTTGAGCAGACAAGAACTGTGCACAGAACCAGCTATAAAGTCCAGAACTCACTAACTTGGTTCGAATCCAGAATTCAGGGGCAAGAAACTTTATTAACATGAGTATGTTGTACTCCATGTGAGAATCACAGCCCTTGTACATAATCAAGAGGGCAATATGGGAACGGTAGCAACTATTGTCATGTGTTTTAAGTAATGCCTCAGAGCTTTTTTTTTGGCTAAAAGTGCCACAATGAGTATCAGAATAAAAGACAAGTATTAATATTGCATTCTGTCCTAAGTGAATTTGTTACTGATGCTATTTTTGGTTTGAGTGGATAAAGACTTGAACAGATTATTAAGCTGGAGGTTTTCTTAAGGAAGTGAGGCTTGTCTCCATCTGTCTCTGTGTGTATCTAGCTGCATATATTTCTGGCCGTCTGTGAATTCTTTCTCTAAAATTTTTAACCTGTTGTATCTATCCAAATTTACCTTTTTTAACGAGCAAAAATTTTCAGGTACACCTTCCATACCAGTGTTATGGAACTGGGAAGCTGAACAGAGCAGGCAGGCATTATTAATGTCTCCACTGAGGGAAAAGCTGGTAAAGAGCTTGACCCTTATTAGACATCACAAAATCTATAGAAAAGTGGGGTTCATTTGGTTCCATTCCTTGCAGTACAGTTCCTGTTTTATTTGACCACTGAACTGAAAAATCACGTAGTTATACAGTCCTAATTAATAGATCATCCCCAAAGGGAAAGAAAGAATAGAGCTCATAATTTATGTCATCACATGTTTTAAAGCATATTGTGACCGAATAACCTGTTGGTCATGCCCGTGGTGTATGTTAGATCATATGATAAACAATCTAAAAGGCAACCCTGTTTTTTAGAGGAAGATGTAGGCTGTCCCCACTGTACCCAGAGAGAAGACCTATCAAACAATTTTAGATTATGACCTGCACATATCTAAAATCACATCATGCTGCAGAAAAATGTTCTATGTTATATTATCATCAATCAAAGAATTAAAGTAAAATATTTTGCAGATTTTTATTTGTTTTCAACTTATGCATACAGTGTGTTATACTGCAACATGTAAACAGAGTCTTCTAGAACCATGCAGGAAAATGGCTTTTTCTACATGGATTTAGAATCACTTTAAATATTCAGAGGTGTGCCGAGGTCTAGTCTGGCAGTGGACCTAGCTTTTAAATTCTCATCATTCTCATAGACAAACCTTTGCTATTTGATGAACTTATGTGGGCATAAAGTAATTCTATTTTATTTGTTTGCTTGTTTGTTTGTTTGTCAGTTAATTCACTGCTGTTTGCTGTACTTGGGCTCTGCTGATGCTTAGCAAGCCCAGGCGGTCATGCTGGCCCTGCTCATATAGGTGCTGGTGTTCCAGGCACCAGGAACTTGGGAAACCCTTCAGCAGTGGGAATAACTGAGCCAAAACTCTGTCTGAGACTAATACTTTGCTCTGGCAGGGCTTTGTTACTCACTGAATCATGGCTGTGAGTCAAAGGCTACTATTACCCAAGCACACCACAAGTTGAGGGAGGTCTCTGATGTCTCAATAGCCCACTTGTGAGCAAGCTGAATTTCCGTCCTGACCTGTCTATTGCCTGCTGCACTTACAAAATTATCTAAATGAGTACTGGAAAACAAATTTTAATTACAGCACATCTGCAAATATGACCTGGTGATCATATTTGGATCATATGGAGAACAAATTATTTAAATTGCATGGAAAGTACAACATACACTATTAAGCACAGTGAAGTGTATTTATGTACAAGTGCATTTGTACTCTTAACTACTGTCAAGGCAATTAAAACTTTAGCATATGTTACCATGTTTCAGAAGCCAATTTTTAACCAATTGATCAATCTAGTCATTAATTTCCTTGTAAATTCTCAGCCAATTTCTGTAGTGTTTATAAAGCAGTGGCAGTTATACCAGTGTTTATCTTTGGGCAGCAAAGAGGATGAGGCTTTACTATGGTCAAGCTTATATATGAGATCATGACTCAAATCTCTAGCCCATGTTCAGGCAAAGAACAATCTAGTGGTGACCATGTGTTAAAAGCTTTTTGAAAACCCAGCACTGAGCAAACCAATTAGCCAAAAAGTCCAGTTCTCCTTTTGTCTCTAACTTGGTCTAACGAGTAGTTTTTTATGATTCTTCTTTCAATGAATGTTTTATCAAATTCATTCGAAATCTGAATCATAGTTTATCTGGATATTTTAAACAGTTACTTCACTGAGAAGATTTTTGAAAACTTTTCTCTTCTTGCTTATGTTAATAAGTCCAGTGTCTTCCACCAACGTGAGATTCACTAAGTGTAACGCCTCACAAAAGAAACAAACTCAAAAAGAAAAAGGATGTTTTGATGAATCACTGCATGGTTGCCTTTACATACTGATGGCTTTTATTCTTTTTTAACATATAAATTTATCTATAACCAGAGGATTTGAGATAGGAATGTACTGTGCTCCAGAGATGTAAACTTGCATTGCTCCTGTTAAAGCAGTACAGCAACTGATTTATACCAGTTAAGCACGTGGACTGTTGTGTACAGTATGGAAGCGAACAAGCAATGCAGCATCCTCTGCTGTTGGCAATGTTTTCTTTTCTAGCACTTCCTGGATTTTCCCTCTCCTAGCCAAACCCTTAATGTTATAGTAAATTTAAATGTAAATATCGTTTTGTTTCGGCAGCTAATCATTGTAGGTCAAATCACTTTTCATTAGGCTTGTAAGATGCTACATGAAGAGGTTTTGTGTACCCTAAGGTAATTGTTTCAGTTGTTTATCTGTTGTGCGCTTCCCCCAACATGATTTTGAATTTGTATCCTGTTGTAATTAAATAAAAAACTACTTCCTGTGTGTTGGTGGCACAGAGGTGATTTAAGTACTCAAGAGGCTCAACAATTAAAGTCATTAAACAATGAGCAGTGCACAAAACTGAAGATTTTAATAGCCTTAGTTTTATCTTTCCTTTTCTGGTCTTCATTAGAGAAAGAAAGACTTCAAAGAGGAATGAGAAAAAAATGGTTTAAGCACTTTCATGTTTTGGGATAGAGGAAGAGAAAGGCTAATAACTAGATAGGGCATTTTCTTTAAGAGAAAAAAGTGCAGACGTATAAAGACGTGCACTTATACACAGAAAAATGAGGCAAGCAAAATGACGTGAGATGTGGATAACTAGCTATCATTTCTCAGTGATATTAACTTGGAGAAATAAGTGAAAAAAATGTGTTTGTGGTATTTTTGACACAAATAAGTATTTAGTACTGTAGCAAATATTAGTGAGAAGATATATTTTGAGGCATCTTGTTAAATTACACTGAAAAAATAGAACAGGTCATCTTCAAATCAGTCTTTGAGAGTGGGATTTAATTTTATTTCTATACAGCACATATCCTTTAGTTCTGCATACATCATTGTGGTGAAATCAGTGGAATGAGGTGCGTTAGAGCAGAACTGGACCCTATTAATTTGGTAGGAACCGAGTGTACACACCTGGGGGTGGAATTCAAGCCTCCAGGATGAGTGGGAGGAAGACGAAGTGATTGGTGTGGCCTAAAAAATCCTTTGAATTCCTGTTATTTCTAATCTTCTATAAAACTATATGGCAAAGTAATGATTAGAATTCTGGTTAGAATTCCTTTAGCATCAGTAGATTTATGTGAGTGACTGTGTGTATACACAGCACACTTCATGAAATCATTATACAACAAATTGTACATCTTGCCTCTCTTTCATGTATGCAAATTTTGCTTTTAAGGATGTTTTTCCTGGCAGTAATGATTGGAATTTGCCTTTTCAAGTGTTGCTACTTATTTGTGCTTGTCCTGTGGTATCAGCAATTGTCCTAAAATTTTGGTGGGACAAACATGGTAACTGAGGGGTACTAATCAGAGATTAAAATCCTATTTACTAAAAGAGAACCTGCCACTTTCTTTTCAAACAGCCTGCCTTGTCAGCGAAGATTTTTCAGACTCTGTGATGCCTGTCAGCTCCAGTAAGACATGTGACCTTCACAGAGAGGTTGAAGATGAAGTGATTCCTTCATATATCGAACAGTTTGAGAGGGATGTTCAGGATGACATAATTCTGCTTGGCAGCTTTTCACTGGAACAGGTCAGAGTTAAGAACTATAAGACAATTTTATCGCTTGCTTCATAACATGATGCTGCCTTGTTAACCTTGTACACCCCAATTCTATTTCACTGCCTAGTGATACATCTATTGAAAAGAGAAAAGATAACTCATTTCATTGGCTTGCTTTATGTCACTGACTTTTGGTGAAGCTAACAGATCCTTTTTCTTTGTCTCTGTTCAATGCAAATAAATACAAATTGCATCTATGGTTTCTTTCCCAAATAATGGGTGTGTCTGCTCCACAGTAAGTATTGCAACTGAGTTTCAATCAAGGGCATCAGTTTGGGACATCTATCTGCCACATTTAATGAAGGTGTATTCATCTATCAGTGAGGAAGCTTGGAGCCCAGGGAAGATTACGTAGCAATATTTACTGCACAGATAGTATAGTCATTCCCAAATTATAAATCTGATGCACTCTCCAACCTGCCAAAGCTTCCAATGGTTTCCTTTTTGTTCTTTTATAGTCTAAAAAGAAGTCTGAGTTCATATTGACAGAGATACTACTTTCCAGAGCTGAAATGATAGTTGTGGACACCTAACTACAATTTGTCTCTTTGAAAAACTCCCATACCAAGACTAGGAGACAGGAAGAGAGATTAATTGATTAATCTATCATTTCTAATTAGCAATGAGAGAACAGCATGCTGGCTCTGATGGGCTTAAAATAGGTTACACAGTGACTGATGGTGATCTAAGCTTTTATTATTATTATTATTTTCAAAGTAAGTTTTTAGATCTGGACTAATTCTCAAAATTGCCTTGCTCACAGTGGTGGGGCAAAAAATCCCTTCCTGATTCCCTGTAATTCCCAATATTTTCTTGCTGCTGCTTTTCTGTAGCTGTATGCACATTGACAGTGGTCTGGGGAATGTTGTTCAGAGAAAATGAAATGGGAGGGAAACAGGAGGGGAAAGGGCTCAGACCAAGGAAGCTCAGTACTTAAGAAGCAGGAATGATAGATGAGGAGTCTGGGAACAGCTGAACTACTCCTACTCCTTTTCAGGAGACTTTATAATGAACTGAGAACGTACATGCTCACTAAGCTTGAATAGGGCTGTTTGGATCCACCAGAAAATTTCTTGAAGCTCTGGCACCTGAGGAGCACAAGAGAGATTTTCCAGGCCTTGTTTATCCTTTTTCTAAACTGGATCACCGGAAGGCTGGCCATCCCATTTAGACTCTTTTTTTAAAAAATAGCATTCATGCACGTTTATTTCTTAGATCCTTATTTAACATGTGATTGAATGATATGGTCTATTATCAGCTTTCAGACAGGACTCAGTATTTTATATTGCATAGAAAGGTTCCTGAATGTCCAGGTTTTCCATCCTTTCTCTAACTCCAGCTCTTGATGTTCCATTTAAGAACAATGCTATACTGACATAACATCAGCTGTCACATCCCTGCTCTGCAATATGGGATGTAGCAGAAGGTCCATATCTCATGTCTATCATTTCTTTGGAAGCACACATAAATCATGACTTCAATCTCTTTCAATGGAAAATGGAAGGTGTCTTTGGAAATACAGGCTGCAAATATGGACCCCTTACACTGGTATTCAAATATTTATATAGATAGCATGAAAACCTCCTGTTTTCTTTCATATTCTTTGCCCTCAGTGCCCTGAAGCACTGCAGTGTTGAGGCCTATTTTCTGTAATATTTAGATGTCGAGTTTTAGACTGCTCTCATGGATCTGACATGGACATCTCTGGGATTTTTCAAGCACTTGTTGTTTGAATCTGTTGGTTGAATTTCGTTGAATTTCTTGTTGTTCATTGATTCAAAAAAGTCTTTAATTCTCTGTTTTGTGTCTCTTTTTATTCAGAAAATATCTTCCTTTCCTTCCTTAGATTTAGTAAATAACAGATGTATTTTAGCCAGCATAATTTATGATTAGTTAATTTAATCTGCCATAATGATGTAAAGTGAGCTTAAAACAAGCTTCTATCAATTTTGCCATTAGAGGTAACATAATATTTTCAAATGTCGACCAAACTGTGTAATTAACTCTCAGGCTGAGTGAAGTCTAATAGACATCCCTTTCAAATTCCTTTGCATTGACAAAATGAAAACAAATATGGCAACCCAAGGGTTAAAAATCATAAGTGAAAGTTTACAGTTCATGAGCCTGGTTTTATAAGCAATTTTCAGAAACCCACTTGAATTGCTGCTGCATCTTTTTAGGCTGCCCCAAATTTTCTCCAGCGAAGCATCTGAATTGCACTGGTACTTTGCTGGTAGCATTGGCAGAAAGAGAACATCTCTGTATTAACTTGTCTGTCTCTCAGTCCATTACTTTTCTTCACTGCTTTGTAGCTTCCCAGTGGATGGATAGCTTTTATATGCACAGCAGCTCAATGTACAAGATCACCATGATTAAATTTTTTTGAAATAGCAGATATGCTTCCATAATAAACAAATGGCTTATACAAGGTTTTATTTCTGAAGCTTTAAGTTATGTAGTTACTTCATGATCTCTTTGTAAATGCAAAAACTGATAGTTGAGATGAACAAGATATACATAAGGGGAGATCTGATAGACTCTTGTAAAGGAAGCATTAAACACATGTCAAAGTTCTGTTAACAAACACATTAAGGAATATTCAACTTGGAATGCGGTACTGTTTCCTGTGGTCTAGCAAGCATCTCTAGTAAATTCAAAAGCCCTAATGGCATTTGCTTTTAATACAGTAAGCATTTTTGAGAAACAATCAAGTTCTAGGACTATGCTGTGGTAAAAGCTGGGCAGGTACCACTAAAACTGAGTGCACAGAATGCCACAGGAAAACATGAATAAGTGGAGAATGAAGAGACACATGCTTATAGATAGAACTTGTTTTTTCAGTGCAAAGAAATGTGCAGAGGAGGGGCAGCTTAACATACTTGATTAAACGCCAGATATTTTCAAAACATGGGAGATTATGCAGAAGATGAAGCAAACTGGTGATTGGGATGAGATTGCACTTGATGGGCAATCTTGACAATCATTACTTCAAATGCTATAGAACAGTACCAGCTCTAGAATTTTCAGCCATTTCTAAACTGAATCAACAAGAGTTATGACTCATAAAAGACTAATGATGTGGCAGTTATAAGGATTAGTACTGCCAGAGAAGTCGAGAAAAATTCTCCTGCTTGGCCAACCTCTTCCTGCATCCTTGTGAGTATTCTTAACCAAACATAATTTTCTCACAGGCTGCATCCTTTCTTGGCAAGATTCAGGACAGTTAGTCCTCTGTGCTGGGCTTGCAGGATTTGGTCATGGCAACTGTGTAGTCAGATGATGACAGAAGTCACATGACCTCAATGTGAATTACTCAAGAGTCTATGAAAAGAAATGCAGATTTTGTTCTTCAGTACCGAGCAATAGAGTTATGGTAGTAAGAAATGAGGAATTTGTTGCAGGTAGGAGGTAATAAAATGTTACCTTTCCTGGAAAGATTTACTTAATTATTCAGGACTTTAGTTAAACGTAGGTTAATGCCTTTTGGCATTACACTCAGTATTCTTAGAGTGTAAGAATACTCTCTTGCCATGTAAAAGAGATCAGTTTCTAAGATGATGCAGTGACTAGTTTTTCTTTAGTTAATAGGCAGATAACATGTGGGTAGAACTTTGTCCTATGTAAGGTAATGATAAATTTCCTCCATGGATTAAATTTTACCAGGCCTCAGGCATTCAGAACACAATCACATATATGTTCTCTTCCTCTGTCACGTATATCCTGGTTGCACCTACATACCTGACCCATCAAAGCTGTAGCCTGCTAAGCATTGTGCAGTTGTGTGTGAACATTCTTTGTGAATGTGGCCCTTATGTGAATATGTGTGCATCTAAAAGCAATGCAGAATGGAAGATGTCTTTCTCAGCCAAAATTTAGCTGTTACTTTGTAATATTTGTCAAGATTTTAAATGTGTGACATTAGAGTAAGCATTTTTTGTTGCTTTCTAGGAACTTCAGGTCAAGAATATACAAGTTAGTTGGTTTACACTGCATCTTAAAGGGGGATGGCTTTGCTTTAGCTGAGCAATTGGTAGGATCCCTATTACTGTGGTATCAAAGCATCTTCATAATTTGTCAATATGATGATCCACATTTAATTTTTGTGAGCTGACATCTACTTACCCGTCTACTCACCGTTATCTCCACTTTACTCAGGTCACAAAGAGACCAAAGCCTACACCCATGGGAAGTGTTCAAGCATCCTATTTCCTGTTCAAATATATCATTAGACCAGGGTCACCAGGTTCATTATTTTAGACTTGCCAGGTGTACTGCTCCAGGACTGGGGACAAAGCACTTCACCTAAATCCAAGGCAGAGGAAGGAATTGCAAGATAAATAGATATTGGATGTAATATTGGACTTCTAATCTTGAACTTCTCATGTCTTGTCAATTGAGAGACTCCATGGCCTACAGCTGCGGATGAGCACCCATCCGACAAACTCAAAGCCAGACCAAAATGCCAGTATGTGTAGCTAGAGGTTTTCTAAGCTTCTTTTTTTCTTTCTTTTGACTGAAAATGTTTTATTTCTAGATATACAGATTTCTAGAATATCTAGGATATTTCTAGAATATCTAGAATATAGATTTCTAGACTAATCAGAGTTGCTTCTTTCTTCTTGGTGGTCAGCCTTGGAACCCTTAGGAAAATATGTGAAATGCTTTTTATGTGTTTGTAAAAGACCCATCGCTATGGTGTCAAGATACCCATAACATTGATGTAATTCTTCTTTCTAATTGTAGTTCTCTTTTGAATGCTTTGTTCAGGAGACATATGTATTTAAAGCAAGAATATGTTTAGATGGAAGTAATGAAAATCACGTGAAAAATATCACATGTGAAAAATCATTCTTTCCACCAAAGAATGTCTGTTTAGTTTTTAATATATTCATTCATTCATTCTTTATGATCAGAAGAACAATTAACAACTAATGCAATTCTTGATATTCTATTGAACTGGAACAATGAATCCTGCAGCTACCGTAAATGATGATATTGCATTTGCTATGTAGGTAATCTGACTGGTCAGCTCTCTGGCTCATTATCCTAATACAAACTCAAGTAAGGAAGTCTGTTTCTATGGTTCAATAAACAGAAGCAATTGGAAAGATTCATCAAAGAGAATCAGTGATTGCCAAGTCCTGTTGAAGTTAAGTAACTTTATAAAATCTTGACTATCTATTAAAAGCAGCAGAACTGGTATGAGGCTTGTAAAGAAAAGAAAGTGTAGCAATATGTAGAGACACAAACTTGTGAATACAAATAGAGTGAAAACAAATGAATGTGCTCCATAATTTCTTTTTTCCCTTCCACAAGGAGGCTTTCTTTCTATTTCTAATACTTTTCAAGGCAAATTCTGGCTGTAGATAAGTACTTACTGCAGCCTTAGTAGCTAGGTTAGCTTCTGTGATAGGAGACTCATTGATGAAGTTATTAGACTAGACAGATTTTACTGACCTACAATGATAGATTGCTTGAAATGTTTTACCTTTTTTTTTTTCTTTTCACTTTGTTAGTCTCACAGTAGAATAGAATTTGCTGTCCAGAGGAATCTGTGCTGGATGGTACTTTTGAGCTCTACTGCCTAGTATCATGGAATAATTCAGATATTGGGAAGGACTTCTGGAGCCCCTCGTCAAGTCTAGTCTAACCTACTGCTCAAGGGAAGGCTGACTGAGGCATACTGGGATTTCGATATGTAACTTAAGCTTAAGGTCTTTGGTTTTGTTCACTTCTTTTGGCTAGCATGAAACATAATTAGGTCATCTAAAAGTTGAGAAATATAGAAACATAGAGGAAAACAGTTTAGTTGCATTATGCACATGCTTTTTTGCTAACTGATACGAAGGTGGGAAATCATCATTTGCTTAACCTGGTGGCAATCTGTGAACACATTAGGTTTCTCCCACTACTGTATTGGTCTCTTGGACAAGATACAGATTTCAGGACTATGTGGTTACAATGAAAACAGATACCAAATGGCAAACACTAAATGATGGATCATCAGAGTATGATGTTAAAGTCCTGTTGCTCATTTCTGCATTTGGGAATAAATCAGACAAGTAAGCCCTACATTACAGCTGAAAATGAGTAACATTTTCCATGTTCATCTTTTAGTAGAAGTGGAACAGGATGTGGGCTGCAATGAATAGATCTGTTCTGTACATTGCATATAGCAACTTGTCATTTTTGCTAATACATTTAATATAACCATATTGTAAAGTATACTTAAATTGTTTCCCTCTCTAATGTTCATATACTCATTTTAACTGCATGTTTCTTTTAATTATGCAGTGTTCAAGTGCTTGTCTGCATACTTGAAATAGATCATGATGTGAAAGCTGACACAAATGGAAGTTATTGGATAAAGCCAAAGTCTAATAAGATATGAGATTACAATTCTGGGGACAAATTTGTGAGACAATGTTGTACCATCAGTTAGAAAGAAAAGAATGGGAGTTCAGAAAGATGGGATGGACTATAACCACAGATCTAAACACTCATTTTTATGGGGCTATAACAAGCAAATTAGTTTCTATGACTCAGTTTTCCCTATCTGCAAAACAGACCTAAAATTAGATACCTGCTTCAGGGAAGAGTAAAAGGATTAAAGGAGTAAAGTTTCATGAGGGGTTTTGAAAAGGCTATAGGAATAATAAAAACAATCTGGGTCGAGAACAAACATTTTTAAATTGAGGAAGAATAGGGGAAAAGCACAGAAAAAAAGTTACAATATTTCCTATCAGTATTTCCCTTTGGTTTCTCTTCAGGACATGATTTGCTGTCCGTATTTGGAAAGAAGAGAAGACTCTAAAGCCTAGCAGTTGTTTACATAGCTTGTGAACATATTATTAATATGACTAGTCATTATAGATCCAAAGATTCACCTCGTTCCATCAGTTCCCACTGACATTACTGGTGATACTGGAGTTTGTAGTAGTGAAAATATATTCCTTAACAAACTGTAGGGAGGCTCATCCATTCCATCTTATTATTTGAACTAAAATGGCCTAGACTGCCTTTGTAGCTGGTGATTTCTGGCTTCATCTGAAGACTTCTGAACTTGTGGAGCTTTGACAGGCTTACACATTTTGGCTTAAAGTCTCTTCATCAATGACCAATACCATTCCAGCACTGTATATTTTCAGTGTTCAGCTATGGTTGTCACACACTCTGATAAATGGCCTTGAATACACTTATGACCCACTGTAGATTTTGATGAGGATATCAAAGCTTTATGATCTTGAAGCTACATCTTCTCGACTATGAAATAAGAAACATTTGATGGAGTACCTAGTGGTTGTGAAGGAACTGTAGGTATTCTGTCTACTTGCAGCCTGACAAAATTGAGCAGGTAGAATCCTCCACTATGAGGCTGAAGAGGCGAAATCTTTACTCTGCACAAGCTGGGTAACTGTACAGTAGAGATCTCTCTAGGCTTTTCTCAGTGTATCTTAAGAAAGATGACTCAGGCTCTTTAACTTGTTCATATGGTTGTCCTGGACCAAAACCCTGAAAGAAAAGATGTCCAAGTCTGGAGGAGAGTCTTAATGTCCTTGTTTTGCCTATGCACTTTACAATCAGATCCAATTTCCATAATCACTCAAAATAGCTTATTGACATTCTTGTATATGTTTTACTAAATAATTTACCTCTATAGCAGCTAGTGCCTTCCAATACATAATTAGTAGCTCATTCTTCACTGCAAAAAGGTCATTAGAGATAATGCAATGCTTCACAAATCTATGAAAATGATCAGCTTATAATGTTGCCACTTAGTATATCTGTATTATTCAGTGTAATAAGACTGTAAAATGCCTAAAGTAGATCTCACTTTGTGTTCTTCAGTATCAATTTTAAAGGAGAGTATAAAAATAGATTTTTTTCTTTTTTTTTTTCTTTTTGCAACTATTGCAAGCAGCTAAATTGTGCAAGCTTGTAATTTTATGCTCAAGTACAATAAATTGATTTATTTTTTTCTTTGGAAGGAAAGTCATAGGGGTTGAGAGTTGCTTTCTTTCTTTCCCCTTCAGAAACATGGCTGAGAGTTTGTAGCATGTTTTTGGCAAAGTGCACTGACAATAATATTACCATGTGTCCAGGATTTTGAGACAGATTTACCCCCTGGTTCATACTGCCAAGACAAGGTCACACAGATTTCAACGTGCAAGGGAAGCAGGAGCAGTTCAATTTTCAGAGCAAGCATTATTCAGCTTCTTACCCCCTCTTATCTCCTAAAGCCTAACATCTCTATGTTCCCTGTAGTTCACATGGAAAGAATACATCTTTCAGCATCTCATATTACTTGAGATGTGGGACAGCAATGCTTCTAGCAGATACACTTCTGAGAGATATGGAGAAGGGCAGTGGTTTCTTTCTCTCTCTGCCTTTTGTGCTAAATAGTGAGCTATGCCTTGAAAGGCAATGGGGGTGATTCTTGGCAGATGAGAGGGAGCTGGGTGATACTGGGCTGGAGATGCGTCTTGTCCTGCCAAAGCTTGATTAAGAGCAGCTCAGGCAAGTCACTTCTCACTGGCATCTTGTAAAACTGGGCTAGTCAGGACCCTCCTTGCTGTAAACTGTTTTGGAGTGAGCATATGGCAAATGGAAAACTGAGGAAAAAGCTTTTACATGGGTGCTTGTTTATGGCTGGAAAGATATCACTTTGCACTGGTATCTACCCACTCTGCCATGTAGTTATGCAGTCGATTTCTCAAGGAAGGGAAGAGCAGGAGGCAGTGACATCCTGTCCACAGGGAATTCTTGCTGGTGGTGGGATGTTGCTGGGGACCCCACGGGGGGCTCCTGACAGGAGATGCCTTTGCAGTGCACCCAGATTAGATGTGGAGGGTCCCTACAGGGGAAGGTGGGTCCCTAGAGCGCTACTGACAAGGTTGCATGCATAGGCATGGTGCATTTCCCATGCGCTTTCCTGGTGGCCAGGCATAACTGACTCTCTCAATTCACAACAGGGTGAACACTTTGGCAGAAAATTGTGGTACCACTATTTGGACTGTTGAGAAAGTGGAGAGGAGATATTTTCCCTTAGGACATAGTTAAATGACAGCAAACAAATTCCATTTAGCTTAAAAGCTTTGCTGAAATTTGTGGACTGCATCCTAAACAGAAAAGATATGTCTGGACAGGGTTTTGTTTATTTTGTTTTATTTTATATTTTCAAACTAAAAATTATTAGAGGAATCAAACCCTACCATTTGTGAGGTAACTTTTCAGTGAAAATACTCAGTCAGCACTGATTAATTGTCCTGAGTCAGGTTTTTGTTTTGGCCCACAGCAGAAACAATACTTACCATTGTGTACCTGCAGGCTCAGCCCATCCTGAAAGATCTTTTCAAATACTGGTGTTGATCATGTTCTCTGAGATCAGCAGACAGGCCATTGGTATAATTAGACCTCAAGATAGTCATTTTGCAGATGGAGAAACTGAGAAAGAGGCATGAAGAAGCTGGTGCACAGCTAAAGCAAGTGCTTTGTATTGAAGGGGGACAAAGCAGTGCTGTGAGCGAACAAAACTGTCTTCAACCAGATATCTCAAGGATATCCCATGCGAGCTCTGAGGGATATCCACTGGTTCTTTGCTTCTATTCATTTTTTTTTTTTTTTCTGAGGAGAGGCGGGTCCCAGTGCCGTATCGATTTGCAGCTAAGCCGCATCTTCTTGGGAATACCCATTGTCCACAATCCATTGTTCACAGTCTAGACAATGCCAATGTCGCAATGAGTGCTTAGCTATGTGTGTGATGCTATATGCCATGAAGGAAAAGTGCTTGGCTATAGCCCAGTAAATCTCTAAGGGTACTACAGCAATGATTGCTCCCTGTTTAAAAAAAAAAAAGAAAAAATAGGAACTATATGGATTACACTGTTTTTGAAAGCTTACACATTTTTTTCCTCTATTAAATTGCTTCCTGGTGATGGAAATGTCTGGGATTTTTTTTCCTACTGCATCTACTTTCCTTTAGCTTTCACACCCCTGAGGTAATTAGTGTAGGTTAAAATTTACATAACTGACTTTGGGGTTTTGCAAATAGGAAAGATGGAAATTTATTCAATGTGGTGAATAATTCATTTTAAAGCAAGTTTCCTGCTTTTTTAATCATGTAGAAGATGTATTACAGACTCAGTGGTTTTCTGAATAGGACCCTAAGCACTGAATTTTTGATATATTTTATTTCTTAGTGTAGGTAAAGAAATATTAACCATGACTCATTGCACTTTTCCTTCTCAATAAGATTTGAATAAACTTAACAAATTTATTAGGTAGATGATAAAGCTTTTAAAGAATGGTCATGACACGCTGTGAGAAATATCTTTGCTAAGATACAGAAAAAATAGTTTTAACTCATATTCCCATTGCTACTTCAGAGACGGAGAGATGGAAAACAGTGCAATTTATATAAGGAACCCAATTCATATTTTATTCTGAATATTAATTATTTAATTAAGATTAGGAAGATAAACAAGAGGATTGGACAACTGTGGGAATCTGGTAATGTAATCTCTTTCTGTCTCTTCTTTTTTTTAAATCTCTACTTCTGACTCAGTGTAAACCTGGACTGGCAAAAAGATATCATAAAAGATATCATAATCTTACGGCTACTTGATATTTTACAAGATATTTATAATTCTTCTTAGTTTAAGTGCTTACCTCACAAGAATTACTGGGATGGGCAGTGCTGACAATGGAGTTCAAGTGTCTATCAAGAATGTTTCTAGCCCATGATACCTGACAGGGCCATCCTGTTGTGCTGCGAGCACTTCCCTGCAGCACCACTAGGATAGGAGCCCCCTATCCTTCCTCATGACATTCCTTGCTCCCTCCTTGTATTCTTGGGAAATGGCATAAGGGCCTTCAAAAGAAAGAAAACCAGTGCTGGTAAATGCTCCCACTAGGAGCAGTAAGGTCTTCATTTGAGCCTTTTTAATTTTATTACCTTTGTAATAGTGAATGTGCAATGTTGAGTGGGAGCTGTAGGACTTAATATATCTATCTGAGGCGCTTTGTGGGGAAAAAAAGCAAGTTATACTGTACTTTAAGGTAACCATGGTGTGCCTATTTTAGTTCTACAGTATTTAAATTAAAAGCTAATTCTTCTAGCAAAAGCTTTTGTAATATGCTTTCTGTGGTCAGCTTTTATACTCTAAGAAGTTTCATCTTGGCAATGGCACTCTTTTCTGCAAGTAATTAATTTGACGTGTTACTCTTCATCAGAGATTCCTAAGCTCCCTTAAAGCCAGGGAGATATTTACCTAAAAGTCTAGAGATTTACAAGAAGGGAGAGACTTCAGCAGCCAGATTTAGAGCCACCAACTGGAATTTTTTCTCTACAGACTATTACATTGTTTCCCTACCAAAGCATTTTTCAATTTTGAGACTTGGTGAGGGCAGAAGATGAAAATCATCTTACACCATTTACAATATGGTTTGGGTTACACAGCAGGAAGGCTTTGTGTATGTTGACAGTGGTAGATGCACAATTTATGCTGGTGTCAGGGACACTAGCAAAAGATCTGGGCATGAGCAAGACTCTTGAATATTTCATGACATCTCTTAACAGAGGTCAAGGAGAAGAATGTTGTTTTCCTAATTCTACAACCTTCAGCAACATTATTTTCAGGTTTTGCACTGAGAGCACAGTCCAAAAAGCCGTGGATGCTGGCTTCTTGATGGAATGACTTTTCCATCTTGTTGTATGAGAGAAAAATAACTTCAGGCTCTCCAGTTATGTGCTGGTTAGCTGTAGAACTGGTAGGGTGGAGGACTGCTGAGTAAGTTAGCCTCCTACATGTTGCAGCATCCCAAAATACATTCTTTCCTACCAAGCATTTAAAGATGACAATGGTGACAAAAGGCCTCAGGACTTGGAGCAGATTTAAAGCAGGGTAAGTTGTGGCCTTTCCAGTGGTCTCTAGCTGACTTGTATGTTTTATATATCCCAGCCTGGTGTGTGTGTGCAAACATGCACATGGACATGCATATCTACCTATATGTGTATTTATATATATGTATGTTTATATTTATGCAAGTATGTATGTATAATATGCATACACACA
This sequence comes from Nothura maculosa, assembly GCA_032353885.1. Classification (NCBI taxonomy): domain Eukaryota; kingdom Metazoa; phylum Chordata; class Aves; order Tinamiformes; family Tinamidae; genus Nothura; species Nothura maculosa. Next base: position 1,273,410 of record JAUBOD010000053.1, on the reverse strand, counting down.
CATATATATACACACACATAAATATGCAATTGTGTTAGAGTTTGTAAATAGAGTGAGGTACCACCATACACAAATACACAATATATAGATCAAATTTTTAAATGAGATTGGAGAAACTTCCCTTGAATATAACAGAGACTGGATGGCTTTAATTCATAATTGTTTCTGAAAAAAGTTCAATTCAAAGATCTAAAAAACACTCTTGAAAACTGTCTATTTGTAACTTTTTACTGCCTATGTGTATCTTTGAAAACAAAACTGTTATTTTTTATTGTTGTGTTTTCTTTTTGGGCATATAGGACTCTAAGAACAGCAAGGAAGTGTCTTGCCACAGCAAAAAGAACCTGCAATCCAGGATTCATAAGCTCTTTCAAAGGTATGTGAGATAAGGGCTATTTTGTACTTCTATCCAATGGGCTTTCCTTGCAGAGATCTTTCAGTGCTTTACAGGTATTAATGAATGGAGTTTCTCCGAAACAAAGGACCTCAGGCCTAGAAAAATTAAACCTATGCTTTTGAAAGAAGCCTTTGTTTTGATTCTTCCATTTTTAGATACCTAGTTTGGGCTGTCCTTTTTAAGTGCTACACACAGTTTACCTCAAAAGGTGACCAAGTGGCTTCTCTCAGCACCCTTCATGCCTGGCCTGAAATATTCTTAGTGAAGGCAATATGAATTAGAGCAATGTTTCTGTGGTTCAGGCTATTCATGACCTTCAGATAAATATGTGCATCAGATTACTTTTTGAGAAATCAGCGGAGGACACATCTCTCTCAGACACAGTTGAGGAGGCTCTCCTCTGCTTTAACAGATGATGAGCATGCTGGTGAGTACAGAAGAGACCTAACTGCACTAAGTAAATTACTAGCTCCAGTCTAATAACCAACAAAAGGAGGAGAAAGAGAAAAATAGTGAAACCGGAAAAGAGATCAAATGTGGTTATTTAAGTGTTTGATGTTCAGTAATGAAAACTGTTTACCTTCATAATTGTGTATTAGCAGCTAATAAAGGCAATAGATACAGTAGTTTAAAAGTAATAAAATCAACAACAAAGTGTATTTAATTTTAAATTGAATTGCAAGCAAATGGGTGTCCTAATGAACCCCTGTGTCAATGTAGCTCTAACTAAATTAAGTGAAATAATTTCCATCAAGAGAAACTAAATAAGTACAAGGTTTCAAACAGGCCATTCTTTTTGAGGAGAAACGCTAACTTCTCAGATGTTTCATCTCTCAGAATTAGTAAGTGACATTCAAGAAGTTTCAAGTTAGAGAAGCTCAACCAAAGTTGACTTGAATCAGCTCAAGCATAAAACAGTAAAGGTAGATGCTGTAGTGCTTGTACTGAGTCCATAGCATTGCTGAATCCTGTCTGTAGTGCTATCAGTCCCCATCTGAACAAATATCCCATTTGTGTCACTAGGACTAATGCCTACACAGAACTTCTAATTGATTTAATTATTGACTCTACAATTACGTGATTAAATTCTACAGATACAGGAATTTAGAAACTGGTTTAGCTATACACCAGTGATAATCTTACTGAAACACATTTCTATTTACTGAAATAAAGTTTTAAATTCACTTATTTATTTTAAATAAATAAAATTTTAATAGTGGACCAAATTGTCAAAACATACCTTTCATATAATGCTTATTGTTAATGACTTAGTTCTGCATTCACTCATGCTCTGCAATAGGAGGAAGTAATCTTTTTCCCACAACATGCAATGTCTCAAGTGCATCCTCCCAATAGGGCAGCACTCTTAAGTCTGTTCTTAAACCATTTGCTAACTTTGGTTTTGATTCAGGGACCCCTGTTTAGACATACAAACAAACATAAACAGCAAGCTGATATAATTACTAAAAATATTCTTTAAATTGTACAAAAAGTTAACATATGAATGGTTAGGAAGGTTCAATGGTTCACATATAGCTGAAAAAGGTGTGTGTGCAAATATATGTGTATATATTAAATATACGGACATAAGGTTTTTTTCAGTGGTTGAAAGTAACTCAACCTTAGGAGCCAATGATTTCAAAAATATGTTCTAGTTTATCACAGCTGAAAGTCCTGTCCTGAAAGTGTGGGTAGGGGCAATGACTTCCTACTTTTTTATTGTTATTCTAGAACCTGAGCCCTGATACCTGTCCTGGTATCAGGATAGAGTTCCTTATTCTTAGGTGGTTAAACTTTAGGTTATTTTATGTCAGTTTGTAAGTAGACTGATGAATAGCAGTCATGTTCTTGAAACTGTGACTGCATTTTTCCTATGCCACTTTTTGAAGCCTAGCCATTTTTCTGCTTAGAACATTGTTGTTTGTCCCAGGTCCCCTGCAAAGTCTATGATATATTCAAGGAAAACATCAAACTGTGATGTAGTTCCAACAGCAAGTGCTTTTCATGTCTCTGTTGTAGTCCATTTCATTTCATTTCTTCTTCCCTGTTCCCTTTTTAACTACTGCAGAGTAGAAAGTCAACCACTGAAAGCAGATGTGAGTGGCTGCAAAGAAGAAATCATGGCCAAGTTTGGTAACCTTGCAGATGTGAATAAGGAATTAAATGGAGCAGCGGGATGTTGTGGGAAGGTGAGTCTCTCCATGAATGCTCTTTTCCTTGACACAAGCTGCTAAATGACCGGATCAATTCTATTGCACTACTATTTCTTTCTTTCTTTTCATAGTTTAAGAGGATATGATTTGACGGTTTGAAAATATCCTTTCAAGTAGCAGTAACCATATGCTTAAAGAGAATGTCTAAAGCTATTAATGATGAATCATCTGGGCATGGCTAGAGTTCTTCAAAAGAGTTGTCAGTGCTGGCCAAGCAAAGTCTTTCAGTAGGAGATGAGACAGCTATGCCACCATGCAAATGAGACAGGCTTGAAATATGATGAATCTTCTATCTCCTTTTCCTACTCGACTGACACTCGCTTTGAGGAAGGTTGTAAATGCAAGAGAGATTGTGGTATAATTCCTCAGACTGGCGTTTCTGCCCCCCAGTCACTATTCGATTATCTTCCAAATTGCTGTGTTTCAGAGAGATAAAGATTTTTTATGGCTTGCTGACTTGAAACAACCAGAAGAGCCAGAAAAGAGATGGCTAACCGGCCATGCATAGTAATTCCATTGGTAAATGACAAAATCTTTGTTTGTATGACATTTCCAAAATTACTACAGAAGATGAATCTAAAATACAAAATGTCACATTTGGCATGCAAAACTATCACAATATATTTCAGTATAAAATTCATAGAGGCGTTTAATTTAGAATGTGTTTAATAACGAAGTCTGCCTGCATCAGTAATCCTGCCTTGAGGTTTAAAAAGATTGTCTTATTTATTCACATAATGTTAATTTTTTTATATATGATTCAGAAACCAAAAATATTAAGGTTAAATCTTCATTGTTAATTAAGATTTTCTAATTAAGCTGAAAATAATTGTTATTCAGATTAGCTGTTAAGTATGGTTTGTGTTGAAAAACAAAAGAAGTTTCAGAAATTCAACTGTTATATTAACTGCTTAATTTAATTCCAGAAGCTTTCTATCTATATGGAAATATGCTATCTCTTCCAAAATAAATCCAAGACAGGATTAAAGAAGAGATTATTAGCTACTGTAGGCTTAAACTGTGAGACTACTAAACCTGGTAGTCAAGGTAGCCATTTGATTCTGAAGTGTGGCATGCAGTAGTGTTTTGTGAAAAAAAATAGAAGAAATTGATTCATTTTGGGGAAAAATCATAGCTGATCTGAAACCCTCAATATTTAATTATTGCAGAAGCTATTTTTTCCTATTAAGTTGACACTGGAGCCAAAGTGAGAGTCCTGACCGTGCAGAATGTATTTGGGTAATGCTGGGTATTTGCAGGCATTTTCCAATGGATTCTATGTCTTTACTCAGGAAAGACTTCTAGTGATCATACTGCTGTGTTGGTTCCCCTCTGCCAACCTCTACACTATAAGCTGCGTGTAGAAGAAAAGCACCAAAATGACATTTCAGATGCACAGCACAACATTTATTCCATTTTGTAACTCAGACAACATCTTGTCAACAGCGAGTAGCAGATGTTTCCTTTTGTCTGGACTTGGAATAAAGGTGCCTGTAGGGAGTTGTTATTAAACTCTACACGTGTTGCACTTTGATTACTATTTTTAAGAGAATCTGATTATATGATAATCAGAAGGTGAAAGGAGAGTCTGCATATTACACAGCACTAATAGCCTTGGCAAGACTAATAATTAGTATAAAAACATGGTCTTCCCTGTCTCTCGTTATGTGCCTGCATGCTGCTCATCATATCGCCTCTTGTGCCTGCCTTGCAAAGCGTGCAAACTACATTTTTGAAAGTGGAATTTTCCTGTGAATTCTGCCTTATTATTGCAGACAAATGATTCCTGGTTTCACATTTCAACAACTCCACCCTCCTACCAAGAATGCTAAACATTTATTATTATTGTTGTTGTTATGATCTGTCATCTCTGTGACTTTTGACCTCCTTGATTGCAGATCCTCAGCTAATAATAGGTAACAATAGGTTGAACAAGAAGCATGTTTTCTACTTTTTAGTAGTTGTTTTCTTATGAAATTTGTCCTGATTAATTGTATGGTTAGAGTGAACCCAAATCAGTAACTTGGAACTTTCTCCCTAGGTTGCTGAGTTCGAGACACCACAGGCAATAGAAATTAATGTCAAATGCCTGAGGGGAGTCAAAGATAAGGTGCCCAAAGGCTACTATTTCCTCAAAGCTTCTGTTCTCAGCCGGTTAGGTGGTGGCTTGCTGCAGTGGCCGAAAGTAAAGGAACAGCCCTGGGCCAGAACAACATTGCCTGTTAGTCATGATGGAAACTTCTACAACACTGAAATCTACTTTGGACAAAGTATCCAAACAGTAAGCAACACTTCTTAAATATGCTGTCTTTGCTTTGAAAGTTAAAACACATCCACTCTTTCTCCTTCAGGCTTATATATTTAATGCATTCCATCATGTTCATAATTTATTAAATAATTTAAGGTGCAATTTAAGAAGGTGCAATTTTTTTTCCCCTAGGTTAACCCTCATCATTCACTCTAAAAGTGCCAAATATACACTACATCATGTAGTGTTGTCAGCTAATTTTAAATTTTACTTTTATTCTCTCTTATCTATGCAGCTTGTCAGCTATGTAATTTGATTTTGGTAAAGTAGCTTTAGAATAATAAATGAACGAGTGGGTGTATATAAACACACGAATGCCCAAATCCTTCTGTGAGTTTTTAGCTCCATTGACACTCTTCCCCCCATTTGCCGAAAAGCAGCATTTGGATTATTTTGGAAGGAGCCCAAACACTTGAGGCTCTATTCTGTCTTTTGCAACCGAGGCACACATATTTTCCTGCCTAAGCATGCTGTGCGTGGCAGGATTGCTGTGCATCAGTTGCTCGCTGTTGTAGCTAATGCCTAGTGCTGGTTGAAACATTGGTGTCAGATAAACTCTCTGGCACATGCATTGTGCCTTATGGCTTGAAAAATTACTGTGATTTCTCTAGCTGTATTTTTTTGTTATGAGGTATAATAGGGAGGTAGAATAGGGAGGGCATTTTTTTCTCTTTTCTTTCATTACTTATTTTGCACTATGGCCTTGAGAATTTGCTCCACCACCCTTGCTATTGTGATAGCTGTTGCATAGATTTAGACACTCTTGATCCCAAAGAGTTTCCAAATAAGGCAATTTTTTTGCAACCCTTGTGGTATTGATGCTTTGAGTTACATTTGAACAGGCCATTTCTGCAATTGTGTTTATGATATATATGCTGCTGCTAAGTCACATTTTCTGCTTCTTTTTTTTTTTTATCTATGATAGGTAATGAACAGTTTTCTTGTAATAGGCACTGTTAATGTTTAAAAGATCACATATACAAAGAGGAAAATTGTGAATATGAATCTCTTATGGTGTTAAAACAAATGTATATCTGTCACAGAAACCTTTGGCAGCTGTAGTTCTGAGCTGGGAGAAGGTAGCTGCTAGAAGTAAGTGTTTGGGGCAGGGGTTAAGTTTGTATATTTTTGCCCTGCCCCCTGTAAATCCCTAAATACCCATGCTGGAACTGAAGAAATGTCTGTTAAAAACTTTTTTTTTTGTTTTTAATCTTCTTTGTCTTAAATTGAGTTCTGAGGTGCTAGAAGAGGGATTTTGTGTACTGATGTCAAAGCTTCCCTATGAGTGAAACTATCTTAGTAGATAAAGTGTCCTGAAAAGACACTTTGAAAGGCAGCCTCTATGATTACATTGAAAGCATAGGGACTGTTAAATAACATAGCTTCTACTCTACTACAACACAGGCTAGCTGTAGTATTCCTTTTCCTGGAGGACATTCTGTCAGTTTAATGCTGTGGAAAAGGATTTTCCATGCTGTGGATTTTTGAGCACCATGAAGTTCCTGCTGCTGCCTGAGTGCGAAGCCTTGCAGTGTGTCTCCGGCAGCCTTCTCTGTCCCCTGCACAGGATGGGAAAAGATTTTGCCCCTTTTCCCAGGCACCTCTGTCTGGGAGAGACCAACTTTGAGCAGTTCCTTAGTTTTGGTTGAATTGAAGTCCTTTCTTATTAAAAGGGAAATCACTGATGGTGAGTTAAGGTTCCTCCCTAATGGGATGTGTATGTCTTGCTCATTGCAATGAAGGCAGGAAAGTACTTTTTTGTTAGGCTTTACTGAAAGGAGAAAACTCTGGCTGCTGTGGCTGAGTGGCTCTGGAAGCCACTGTGGCCTCCTGTTTTTGCTTTGTCTTGACCATTGCTGGAGCTTCCACCTGGGGAATGTCCTCCATTTGAAGCTACATGACCCTGCTCTCAGCATTAGGCAACAACTACTAAAAATCTTCTAACTGCACCTCAATACCTGGGAGCTCCA
>JAUBOD010000053.1:1219388-1264787 GCA_032353885.1 Nothura maculosa | reverse complement strand
ACATAGGGGAAATTGCCTCATCTTTACACAAGACTAATGATTTTACTAGTACAATTTTTTGTTGCTGGTTCATGACAGCTGAAGTCATAGTATGGATAAGACCTAATTAGTTGGTGAGTATTTTCATTCATAGTATATTTATAATAGTGATTTACTGTCCCTTAGGATCTGTGTCCCAGCATTGCTGGAGTGTAAGCAAATCTAGATTAAACAAATCCAGATTACATTTTTCATCTAATGATTATCTGGAGAGCACAAAAGAAAAGTTGCAATATTCAAATGTCTAATTTCATTCAACCTCCAAAATATTTCTGCCTTTTCTTGGGTTACTTCAATAAAGAATTTTAAATAGTTGTATGAAGAAATTATAACAGTGGGAATAAATAAGGAATTTTTAGGAATTAAAAGATTGACTGACTTCAATAGTAGAATAATTGGCATGTGACTAAAATGCTTCTCTTTAAATAAAACTAGCAAAATTTCAGTTAGCAGGACAAAGTTGATTTCAGATCTAATGTTCTAATGTCTTCTACAAAGAAAAATGATTTCTAAGGAAAGCATTCCTATTTAAAGCATTTGTAACTTTTTAAAATAAAATATTAATTTCTGGAAAGCTTTCCATGAAATCATTGCCTGGTGGGAAAACAAATTTCTTCAAAAGGGAAAATTCAGATAGGAAACTTTCAGTTATCCTACATAGTGCTATAATACAATGTAGCTGCTTCCAAGTAGCATGGGGAATAAATTCATCAAGCATCTAGTCACTGGGTATGTCATTGCAGTACTGCTAAATAGAAGTGTGTCCATAAGATAGGAGAAACAACTGTGCTGGTAACAGGCTCTCTAAGCTTTCTCATCCCTTGTACAGTGCCCACTCAGCCAGTGGATCCTTGCTCTGGGCGACTCTTCCAAAGTCGGCATTTTTGGCAAAATCATTCCGAGTTCTAGAAGTCCACAATGGAGTTACAGATATGCCCCAATGTACCTGGTATACTAAATCTGTTCATGTGCATATAAAGCTGCACTTGCTGACAGAACAATTCACTGATCTTTAGATTTTAGAAGAGTATATCAACCTGTTCATATTTATGCATCAGTGTGGCAAGGTACTAGCAATATTATAACAGTAGCTAGGTAGCATTTTGTTTTACTTGAGGGAAATTTAATATGAATAAAACAGCAACTTTTCAAACATGACATTTAATCCACATATGTAAATCATACCAAGAGATCTATTATTCATTATTAAAAGGGCACCATATTTTTATTACACTGAAAATGAAACACAAATGCTGTGAAAAATTTAGTGCCTTTTCCTGAAGTTTCAGGACACTTATCATGCAGTCGTCTAGCAGGGGTTGACACTCATTTTAAAATATAGCTACAAAATTAATAAATTTGAACTCTTTTGCTCGGAAAGAAAAGAGAATGCTCTGTTTCACTGAATGATAAAGATTTATTTTTTGGTTTAAGGCTTCCTAAATAGTTAAGATGGCAAAGTACTTTGGTAATGTTGAGATGTAGATTTAGATATATAATGAATAAAGTTCATCTCTTTGTTGTTATTAGTCATTTCCAGCATATTCTTCCCTGAAGTGCATTTTGAAAACTACATATATCAGAAACTGATTAACATGACCTAAGGTATTAATTTGTAAAAATGATGAAACCAACACTTTCAAGGACTATGTTTTCCATATGTCAGCATCTGTCTAAGCACTGTGATGCTTTTAGTAATTACAAAACAAAGTATCATTAGAAAAGTAGAGCACAAACTTTTTTTTTCTCTCATTTTATTCTTGAGCTAAACTCTGGCACAGATGAAGAACGTCTAGCTGTAGGACACTTTATAAAACGTAACATGAATTTGACACACTATGAAAAAAATAGGACGAAATGTATGGTGATGCCAAAGGACTTTCAAAATGGGAGTCAATTAAGTTTTCCAGGGATTAAGTTATTTGTAGTTGGGATGCTAAGGTGCTATGTGAATCTTCTGGTAAACAAAAACACTGAGCTTAGACTTATATTTATTTGAAGATCATTGTTTCAATGTTTTCTTTTTCATATCAGAGGAATGTTATTTCCAAAACTGTGGTACCAACCCAGAAGAGGCAAAAACTCTTAAGGGAGTCTTTAAACTAGATGTGCAGGTATTGTAAAGCCATCATGTGGTGGAGTCTCTCCCATGTCCTGCATTTAGATAGGTAAATCTTAATTACAGATGCAAACTACTACAGATTCTGTAAGATTAGCTGGGACAGCTAATCTGTATTAGCTGTTCCAGGTTTTATTTGGGGAAATTTTGGACTTATTGTTTGTAGTGTTTGTATGTACTGAGTCATTCTGTGGCATTGGCGTTCTTGAAAACACGATGTGGATTCTATTGTGCCTGCCATTACGTTTTAGGCTAGAAAGTACAGTCCCCATGCTTAGAAATGAGGGTCTACATTATATTTAAATTCATGAGGCCGGGATTGAGTGTGTGGACTGCCTTGGAGAAAGTTAGCAGGCAAATGTTGAAAGTTGGTAGAATCTAGGGACAGGCTTTTGCTTTAGGCTACTTCATGGCCTATTCACCAATGCGATTTTTTTCTTGTAAGAAAACGTGGCAGGAACAGTTGGATACAATAGGTGAGTTGTTTAAAAGTCTCATTTTGGGGAATGCTGATCAGCTGTGACTCAGAACGCAGCACCCTCTGTATTTTGAGCTACAAGTAATCTTGCACAATGGAGGATGGCAAGCGGGAAATAAATAATCACCTCAAAAGGAAAATACTGAGACTGGAAGTGTGGAAAAGGTTTACAGTGATTTAGTCAACACCTCCAAGCAGTGGGAGCCAGTAAAACACTCTCAGAAGATCCTTTATTTCCAAAAATGCCTGATTTTAAAGCATTTTGCATATTAAATAATTTTCCATAAACTTAAAATGAGCAGATTGGCTGGAAAGCGATAGTACAGAAATACATGAAGTACTTTATGACACAGAAAGAATGAGACCCTATTCAAATATGCCACATCTTAAAGTAGGGTGAACAAGGAATTTTTTTTTTTGAGGAGCCTTCCAGTTTCTTTACCGGAGGAGATGTTAACCAAGACCCTGAAAAGAAAGCAGAATCTGATCAGGATCTGCACATCCGGGGAATGCTGACAGAGCCTTAATTTAAACACTGACAGCTCCCTTGGAAGTACCTAGGCTGGACCAAGACTTTAGGAGGAAGAGGATGCTTTGATGTGGAAGGTAGGACAGAACTCAGAATAGCATCACAAAATTGCCCTGAAACAGAAAGGCTTGTGGAACAAAATGTCAAAGAAAATTGCATACCTGGGAACTAAAAGCATGCAAGTAACACTGCCTGCTGTGCAATGCAGCATTGAGTGATCCAGGACTGTATGATACCTTCTGTCTCCAAGTTGTTTCTGTTCAAGTATGTGTCCTCCTGACAGAGAAGAAATAAACTGCTATTTCATGCCAGTGGCCTGCATATCAAGGGAAACTCTTGCTCTGACGGCACTGGAATAAATCTCAGGGATAAATAAGAAGCACGGGAGTGGCAAGAGAGTGAGCTCGAATTCCTGCACTGAGTTTACAAAGGCAATTACTCCCGTCGTATGACGAGGTCAGCATCTATGCAGTCCAGCGGTATATCACGAGAAGCTCTCGGGGAGGTTCACGCTGACTGTTCCATACATTACTACTCCCTGCTGGTCACAGAACAGAAAAGAATTAGCAGCAGATGTGCCAGGACAATTAGCAACAGATGCAGAGGCTAAAGCTCACAGAATGCAAACATTATTTTCCTGTATTTGGAAAGATAAAAGGCCAGATCCTGGTCCTCTGGTGTAAGGTAGTCACGCCACGTATGACGACACCAGAGCTAACTAAGCCCTGAATTATTTCTCCTGGAGGAGATGGGGACAATGGGGAATTGTGGCTATTCTGACAGCAAGGGAGGGTATTTGATACAGGTCTGGGAGGGCATTGGGATGATTTTGGGAACAAATCCTGTGTGTAGGCACCATGCTGAAAGATTAAGAGTGGGAATGGATTGGCTTTTTATGGATACCACACAGCTCGTCCTGAGCTTTGGAACCAGGGTTTGCAGCTGCAAGAGAAGACTTCTACCTTCACATGGCATGTGGTACACTTGAGATTTTCCAAGTATCTTCCTTTGCAAGCAAATTGGTACCAGAGAGCACCCTCACAAGCAGGAGGACGGGAATATACCCTGTGTTATAACAAGGGAACATATTCCTACTGGGAGCACTGGTGTCAGTGCATGACCCATCCTCCCACTTCATCAGAGAAGTTTAGGTACAGTGGCACTGAAAATGAGTGCTACTGCATAGGCATTTAAGAAACTCGTGAGATTGAGGCAGAGAAATCCTTTGTTTGACCTATGTCAGGCTTGAAAGATCTCTTCTCCTGGTCAGGAAATAGAAAAAAAAAGAAGACATATATGAGGGGAAAATTAGCAACAGTGCATTGTTTGCACAGATTTTTGTGTTGTTCTGTATTCAGATACCTGTGAACCAGCAGGCAACCACCCAAAGCTGCTCTGTTTTTCCAGCTGCTACAAAGCATTCTGATGATAGATTTTGTTAAACTCTAATAACGTGGTATTTTATTTTTACCTCAGCCCAGATTTCTATTCCCATTCCTTCTAGCCTTTTATAAATTTCAGAATTACATATACACTTTCCAAGAATGCTATCTCCATTCTGCCTGTTTGCTGGCATTGTATGTGAACAACAAAGGCTTGAAATCTGTCCCTGAAAGCTCCACTTTGTTTTTGCAAAAGCAGCCTCAGCCAAGCACTGTTCATTTTATGTAACAAAATATATACTTTTTTATTATTTGTTAAGAAGGTGATGTGATAGAAATTATCTCCTATTTAAGAGGTTTTCTACCTGTGTTTGATGCCAGTAAGATTAATTTGCCACAGTTTGCATCATCAGAAATGACAAGTTATTAACCTATGTGGTGTTTTGCAAGATTGTTCTGTTGAAAATAAGTAAACATAGAATTGTCTTCGCATCTTCTAATTCAGTTTAATCTGCTTGAGTGGTAGATGTTTAGTGGTTGAATTTTTGTGTTATGTGACTTAGATAATGGCATTTTTCTCCTTCTAAATTTAGCACATTTGAAGGAGAGAAGCAAAGGTTTATTCCTTCTCTGGCAAGGTTAAAACTCATGAGTAAAGCCAGACAAAAAGCCCAAATCCTTGCACTCGATCTGTTTGTTGAAATATTCAAATAGAATTCATTCTCGCTCTAGAGTAAATGATTTCTTTGCTGAAATTATGGTGGCATATGGAGAAGTAAGATATATTACAATAAAACTGTTATAAAACAGTTGAATTCAGAAATAGTGGCAAGAGATAATTTTAGTTGACTATGATTTAATTCAATTAAATGCCACTCTGTTAACTGCAAACTAAGAAGAATTACTTGTGCATGTGCAGCACACACAAGCATTATTTATTCTCTGTGGCATCTCCCTTTGTAGAACAAATTGCACCATTGAAAAGTAGGTGTAAGATACTTTCTTACCTCTGTGCAGGATTATTTAGCTCATGGAGCTCAATGGAAATCTTAACTGAGTAAGAGCAATTTGTAAACTGAGATGTTACAGATGAGACCCATTAAAACCCATAAAAATGGATTTATATTTTATTCTATCTTTGACCATCAACAGTGGTGGTGCAAGCTCATGGACTAACTTAATAACTTACAAAATAGTGCCTCTAAGGAAGCTGCCATCAACAAAAATTCTTTATCTCTCAATTCATGTAAAGGTTAATTTTTCTTCAAATACAAAGCAGTCCATCAAAACGAACTGCTCAATTTGACTTGCCCATGTCTAGGGCTTTGTCCATCTGCAGCCCTGGTTCGAACTTGACTGTGGTCTCTACAGGTGCCACAATTCCAGAAAGCGCTTATTCCCATTACCTTCCAGGCCTAAGAGTCTCTCACTAAAAAGAGGAAGCTTTTTGCTGACACTAACTCTCCTTCTCTGTGCATCTGGATGGTGCTCTAGCGTGTATCTGAGAATGGAAGCCTAAATCCACCAAGACATACAGGCACTCAAGTCCTGTGGATTTTAATAGGAGTTACATGCCTAAATGCTTTTGTGTAGCTCTGCCTACGGGTCCTACTGGCCCTCACCCAAATCCCTGCTCTAAAACTCATCACATAGGAGGAGGCTAATTAAGGGCAGGTGGCACAACACTGAGCTTCCTTGTAGGGCCATCTGACCCTGTGGCTGTCGAACAACTAGGTATTATGGAGATGTACATTTACTGTGGTGGTGGGGCAGTGTAAGGCAGCATGGTGGGATAGATTTACTACAGGGCTCCTGGGGGGGAGGTTCTCCATTTTTGACAGTCTCTTATTTAGCCTAAATGTCCCATTCTAATGAGTATTTCACCTGTATGCTCATGGTGACTGTCAAAATGGAAATTCATTGAAAATGAACCCCCCGCAAAAAGCCCAGAGGCACCTGTGTGAAGGTCTGGATCTCCGGGATAGAGTAATAGGAAGACAGTTAATCTGAGTGTTTGTGTGGAAAGTATAGAAATGTATTTTGTGTTTGTATTAGCTGATAGGGTATGCGGTGACGTGTGACACTGTCTTACCTTTGTCAGGCACCTGTCATCCTTGCATGAAGATTCTCAAAATGAATCTTACAACCTTAGGCTTTGTAGCATACAGGTGTGTGACAAAATACATCTATTTTTCATTATGTGTTTGGATCATGGAATGGTTTGAATATCCAGATCCTGTAGTCTTAAGGGATATTTCCTGCCCCAATGAATGAGTCTGCAATCTAAGTGCAGGATGAGCGTTTATAGCAAGAGCAGTATGACAGTGAGCAGGAAACAAAGAAACAAATTTCGAATAGCCAGTCTGATTACTCTTATGCCAACTGCCCAATCATCATCTGTTTTTAAGCAACCTGATAGAAGGGAGTGCATTGCTGAGTTATTCTAAACGAAAGAGTGAGTCTGGGAAACAAGGGGGAAACTAAAAGGGATGTTGTGATACGGCAGCAATTTCCACTGCTTGTGCTTTGAGATTGTTCAATAATGCAGGTAATTGTCTTTGATCATAGCCTTGTAACCACCACCTTTCATTTGTAGCACAGAGGTTACTATCTAGCATCCAGCTAGCCAAATGAAATGTATGGCTTGATTAAGGATCTCTTTTGTCAGTAATTTGTGCCTAATGTTTTTAGCTTTCCCACGGGCTGTTATAGAAAATGGTAAATCTGGTTTAAATGAAACCTGATACTGTTAATGGTTTAATAGCAGCTGCCACAGGGTTATGGCATTTTTCAACAGATGCTTCTGTTTCATTTTAAGCCTACACTAAGTCTTAGAATATATTTACATAATTAATATAAAGTATACCTATGTAATAATGCCAATATTTATAGTTTTAAAAGATTTCTCTAAGTGACTTCCTCTCTTCTGCCATTATTTAATCACAATATATATCTTGAAACAGGAAAACATATTTTTATAATGTATATTCACCATGCAAAAAAATCACAGAATGCAGCACAACTATGAACATGTAACATCTCCTAAAATAGTAGTAGTTAGTATGACTAAATCTCTGAATTGATTTAGAAAAAGACGGAGGAAAAAGCTTGACTGTACCTGTGCGTATTATCTTATCCAATGTTCAATCAGAAGTAAAAGAAAATGATATTTGTATTTAAAAAATATCAATAGTGAAATCACTTTACATGTACTTGTGTGCATGGAGATTTGAACCTTAAATATCTGTGGCTGGTTATCAGCTATAGAACATGATCTAATGCAGGAAATCCATGCTGTGTTAAAAAGCCTTTGGCATAGCGTTAACATTTTGCCTGTATAATGCATATGATGAATATAGATGTGCTGAAGATGCATCCTACAAGGCCCTCAAATATTTAACCACCCAAATCAGAAAATACCATTGAATGTTGTGGCCTACTTCATACATAAGTTTATAGGAAGTGAGTGAAAGAGCAAAGACTTCTCTTTCTCTACCTCAGCTAGGTAAGGTTTAATAGGAGTCCCTGCATGACAAGTGTACCAGGACAAGTGCTGATATGAACTTCAGTGACTGAAGTGTGGGACAATAAAAGATGTGGAAAAAATGGAAGACATTAAAATAACACAGTAATGTCTCTGAGATAAACATCTAACACAGTTTATTTAAGCACAGTATCAGTTCCGTATAATCCAGAAGAACTTTTATTAGTACAAGTAGTACTAATAGTAGTAAAGCAGCAGATATTTCACTTTGTGAGTCGTATAGCTCACCTATTGTACTCCTTTCCTCCAGATGATCTCCTTTCAGAGTGTTTTAACCAAGGTGTGATGGGAGTTACCTCCTATACTCCAGTTTTTGTATGCTTTTTAGTTTTATTTGTCTTTTAGAATGAATAGAAACTGTTCAACAGGACATGGATCTACTCTCAGGTTAATTAAAGAACATGGTTAAAATTGTGGCTTAGAATCAGATTTTGTGTTTGTTGACACCCTACTTCTGTTTTCTTCTGCATGATCTTGAATTGCTTCACACAGCATACCCTATAGGAGGAATTACATAAATTTGTTACTTCAGGGGTATTTCCTCACATCTGATTTTGAAGTCTGCCTTGGGAGCAGAATTGTTTCAGCACTGATAACCTGTTTGTTCAGCTCTGAGTTGTTGAGCTCTATCTTATGAAAATGACAACCATGATTGGCAAGTCTTTGGTCTGTTGGGTTTACTACTTCAAAATTCTTTTTGACTCTACTCTGAAGTCTGCATACTTTATAAGAAGTGCTTCCCTGCTTTAATATGAAGGAGAATACCACTCTGTACCAATACCACTCCCAGAGCTGGGTGGAGAAGAGTTTATGACTCAGAAAGGAGCAAGCCTGGAAATGTTCCTTGCTGGGTACAAGAGAATAGCTCAAGCAGGGGAACTCTCTAAAGCTGCTGCAAGTGGAAAGCAGTTATGGATCTGAACAGACCATCTCAAGAAAGTCTCAGGCTCCAAAGTTTGTTCTTAAAATTTGTCTTAAAATTTTAAAACTGCAATATTTTTACACCACCTGTTAATGAAAACATGAACACTTTTTAGAAAGGTAATAAATAGAAATCACAAAATGAGGATAATAAAATGTGCCGTATTTTCTATTGTAGTGGTAGTAGAAATGGTTCTAATATACCATTTGAAAGAAAAAGAGGTGAAGACTTGTTTATTTTTTTATATGTAAAATTTATTTAAAGATGTGAAGTTTGTAGATTGTCATAAGAAGGCTGTTTCCTTGTGACATTCTTACAAGTAATAAATCTTTTCTGTTTCTCTTTTGCTAGATTTTGCCACCCAGAAGGGCTATGAACCCAGGCATGGTACTACTCTTTGAACTCTTCCTTCTTCGTGGAACCTGGCCTGGCATTGATCGAGGAGTAGGATGGGGGGTTTTCCCCTTATGTGATAACAGTTTTGACGCTTTGGAGGGAAAGTTTAAATGTCCCTTCCTTAGAGGCCATTATAATTCCAAAGTTGACCGATTCCAAAAAATTGAAAAGTTTATTTCTTTGGACTTGGACCACTGGTTATGCAATCTCTATTTTCAGGTTTGTTTTTTATAAATGTTAGACCTTTTGGTTTTGTCACTATTCTTTAGAACATATTCTACTTCTGTCAGACAAATCAATATGCATTTCTTATAAGCAATTTATCAAACTATCTAGTGTCTGTATAAACAAAATTAATGTGACATGCATCTTTAACTCCTACCTGGAATTAGTCATTTTTTACAGTGATTTGTCAGAATTATTCAAAATATTGATTGATATATCAATATTGTTTATTACTGAATCATAAAATTGTGCAAAAATTGGAATTCTTTTAATTCTGAGTTTCAGCCCACCAGCAGTGGACATGTGAATTTCCTCCACAATTTTAGTGAATCTCAGAGGTGCTTTAACAATTATATATGGCTACAGAATAACATAAGATTGCTAGTGATATCCTTGTTTGTATGACTGGTACCCTGTGTTAACAAGCAAGGCTCTGTCATGGTAGGAACCATACTTTGAATAGTTTTTGGACTTTATTCAAATTTTAAATTTTTTTGAATAAGTGAACCTAAATTAAGAAGCCCTTCAGTGGAAGGTCTGCTTCCAGTCTTTGCAGATTAAGGGTGTTATTTGTAGCAGAGATATGTTCCCTTATTCTGAAACTTAACAAGAAAAACTCGCACTCAAACTTCTTTTATTCAGACCAGTCTGGATCAGGAAGAAATGTTTACCAAAAGAGAGAAATTTGGAAAGTATCTTATTTTTAATATGTTGACTAGCTAAAAGAAAGTGCAACTGTTCATTTTGAATTTCTCTCAGTGATTTTTAATTTAGGCAATTTTTATTTGGGGGTCTAAAAAGAGTAAAAGGAAGTGAAAATAACTGTTAGTAGGCTTTGGAAAAAAAATAACAAATGAATGAAAATGGATGAAATGGAGAGGGAAACTCCCAAATATTAAAAAAAAACTTCAAAATTGGTCTTTTAATACAACATGTGGGACCTCACAGCTGGGATGGTTTAATGGTTCAGGGACATGTAGTTCTAGATCAGTTTGAGTTTAGTATGTTTTCTGCGATTTCTGCTTTAGTCCATAAGCATGGGGAAGATTCGCAGGAGAAACCAATGTGACAGAAATCCATAGTAAATGGAGTGCAGAGAAAGGAGGACACAATATTTTGTACTTCTAGATTTCATAAAGAATGTAGGAACAAGTACATTCTGGATTTGTAGAATACTCAACTCCTTATTCTCACATATTTTCTTTTACTAGATAATTAAACTACCACAGGATTCAGAAAAGCAATGTGATATACATCTTCATCTCCCACCTGAACTTCTCACATCTACAAGCACTGCTGAAAAGAATGGAGTTTTGGAGAAAGTTAAATTGTCTGGACCACATGGTGATGATTTCAAACCTTCTTTTTTATGTTGAATCTCTGATTGGAGCAACCTATAGTTTCATTTATTGAAATGAAAGCTATTTTTTATTGTTCTTGTTAAGTTAGATTTTCCTCATTTAGATATTAGCCCAGTATGTGTTATAGCAGGAGTACTGTGATTCTTTTCATTAAGATAGCTTAACTCTCTTTTTCAGTTGTGAACAACTCAAACCACTGCCGAGGATGAAGCTTTCCATGCTGTCCTTTGCTTAAAGTTGAATGATATTGGAAAGTCACAAAAATAAGCACTTCTGACACTAAGCTTACAGGAAGAAAAAAAAAAGAAGAAAAAAAAAGTCTAATTATTTTTGGAAGAACTCTAGCACCATCCTGGGCTACAACAGAAACTTCAAATTTGGCAGGGAGATGGTTCTGGCATCATAGACAAGCCGTATGCTGCTCCTATGAAATTCCGCTAAGATTCAATCAAGTGGTAACCTGTAGGAAAGGCAAAATATCATTCACTTATGTGCAGCAGACCTTCCCAGAAGCTTTCTTGTTAAATCTCTAAACATCCCTTCTAGTCTGAGTATTCCTCCTGGCCTCTGTGATTTTCCTGAGGTAGCTGCACTGAAGAAACTGTTGACCATATTGTGACAGCCCAATCAGCCCTCCTTTTCCTTTATAAATACAGGAATGAGAAGAAGGCCAGATCACTGGACTGAATTGTTTTTTCTATTTTAGCATATGGGATATGATAGCCAGAAACAATGATTACTCTTTTTTTTTTTTTTCTTGTCATGCAGATTTTTCTGTATCCCCTTTTGGTTAATGAACTGAAGGATGTAGTCAGCCCACAGGTGGGCTGTGTGAATACTATGTGCAAAGCTAAAATAGCGATTCAGTTCTAAAATGTAGAGTTTCCTTGCAGTATTGGAAGGAGATCAAGCAAGTGGATAAAAACAAGTTGTTTAGCAGGGTGAAAGGGGAGCTCAGGTTGGAAGTACAATACAAAAAAAAAAGACTAGTAGAAGTAATTTTAATAAAGTGAACACTGGTTTAAGAGAGAAGGAAAATGAGGTTTGCCTTGTGTCACTTTTAAGCTAGGTAGCAACTGCACTGTTAGCAAAAAAAGTTTTATGTACCTACACTGATACTTGATGTCTGGAGGCATAAACATACATTGTACTGAAAAATAAGATCCTTTTTTTGAGGATCATATATTTAGTACATATCTGCTAAAGATCTTTTTGCTGTAGATGTCATGAATAGTAGGTCCAAAAGGTGGAGATGCAGGTGATTTTTCTCAGCAATTTATGGACAAGCTTGTAATGAAGTAAACTCATTCATATTTTTACTTGGATTTACATATGTGTGCACACTTGCACATAGGCACATGGAGGCTGCAGCTAAATAGGCCACTCTTCTGAAAACACACAAAAAAATCCTGTCACAGTCTACTGAGATTTCCAGAAAGATGTATTTCTAAGAACTGAGGAAGAGCAATAGTGCATGTCCTATTTGGTGTGCAGACCTCTGAAGGAAGCTGATAAGTTGCTCATGGAGTGTCTGTAATTTCCTTGTCACACAGATGAACACTAGCAAAATTTCTAGAAGTATTTTTGATAGTGTTTTTATTTATTTATTTTTCTTGGAGCCTTCTTTAAAGATATTATTAGCTGCTAATATCCCCCATGGGTTTGTTTTTTATGTATCTATGCAGTGCTACAGTATGCTGTTTCTGCTGGTGATATGTTGCTAAGAGATTTAATAATGGGTAAACAAACACAACATGTGGTAATCCATTTCAAATTAAAAGTTTATTAAACACTAGCTTGATGACTTTCTGGCTATTTACAATTAAAGGAGTGAACCTTAGGGAACTGGAGATCACGTGGTGAAAATCACGACTTCAACATTTCCAACAGAAAAATGTGTTTATGATCTGTGGCAAGCTGTCGCACATTGATATGCTCTATAAATACTGTATTATATCTGTTAAACGACCAAAAGCAGGGGGGAAGAAAGCTCTGTTAAAGTGGCATTAAGTTTGAGACACAAACCAGAGAAAGCATGAACAGCCTAAATGAAGACTGGTGCTCTGTAACTTACTCCACTGCAGTAGTCTAAATAGTGAGTGATCTCACATATCGATACCATATGTGACGCTGCAATATATAAGCAAAAGAGAGCAGGTTAGGAGATGGTGTTTTAACCTTCACTCTAAATTTGTCTTGATTTTTGGAGGTTAAGTAGGAATGTTCATATTATTTCCATTAACTCCGGACTACACTGTTCTTTTAAACGATAGCTCATGTTGGGCAATGCATAGTTCTTCCCTGCTGTACAGGATCTTTGTTCCAGAGTACAATGCTAGAGTTCAACTAGAATGTATTATAGTGCCCTCCAAAGCTCCCATTTGGTGTCTTTCTATGTCCAGACTGTATATTCTCTCTATTCTTTTCAAGTTTATTCTGTGCTGGGTCAATGGAAGAGACAACTATTACATCCAAGAACATCTTGTTCTGCTGTGTTGTTGGTGGTCCCCTGCCTTACTAAAGGGAAGGATCAATGGTCTCTGTTAATAAATAAATAATGTATCCCTACCATTCTTTAGCCATTGTTGTGTGCTGGAAGGTGGCAACAAATCTTTAAGAAGCATAGGTAAAAAAAAAATGGATGCAAATTCCAGGAACATTGCCTTGGTAGACTTGGATTTAGGTAACTGAGTCTTCTGAACAGATGAAAATGTCAGAAGTGAAGTGTGAATCTGCTTATCAAATGCTAAACTCTTCAAAAGGCCACTCTTCCTCACTGTAAAATCCATGACACAATGCCCATTATCTTGAGTTTACACAGAAGAGAAGATTCACACATGTGAAAAGCTATAACTGATACAAATGTGCTTGAAGTAGTGCTATTCTGTCCTCTCTGAAGTAGCTGGACAGCACTCTTGTCTTATTCAAGCACTTTAGATCAGACTTTGGTTCATTTAGGAAGTTTTTATTCTGCATTTGTTCTGTAAGAAACATTCTTCCAAATGCTTTTGTCTCTGTGCTGTTCCTCTGACTTGACTAACAAAAGTGTCGTTGTTGCCTTCACTGTGAGCTCAGGGAAATCCAAACCATGGCACTGGCTATTTAATCTGCTGGGGTTAGAGGAGAGGCCTTATCAGCATAGGCTTCTAATGGAAGTATATGATGATGGCTAAGCTAGTGAGGTCTGAGCAGGAGGATGATCTCACTGAAGAAGACCTGCACTACAGGGTGAATTAACCTGCAGTGAGTATTGTGTTAACTACCGTAATACTTCCAGTAGCAGAAATGTTTGTTGCTACTGCTTTGCTGGATAGAAACTCTCATTGCCTCAGTTGTCTTTGGACTCCTTTTAAGCATTGCCTGAAGAAGGCAGCAGGCAAATTTTCTAAGCATCTTCATTCCAAAAGTCTGTTTGTCCCTCCTTCCCCTGGTTCTCTACATTCTGACAGTGTAACGAAAAAAAACTGAGCTCTTTCAGAATGGCTTTTTTTTTTTCAATAGCATACAATAGACAGTTGAACTGTCTAATGGATAGCTTGTGTGCCACATGCATCAACCAGAAAAAAAAAAGTTAAAGCAGATGATTTTTTTTTCAGTTCCAAGACAATGAACTAATCCTGTAAATAAATATTGTACAGCAGAAACATTTTCTTGTGTGCAATATATCTGTTTATGGGTTAGAGCACTTCTCTGTTTTTCTTCCATTTGTCCCCCTACCTGGCTATTAAAAACAGTGTAGGTTTACACCACTTGGCTTTGACAGTTCTTGCAACTTGCCGGAGTTGTAAAGCTTTAAACAGTTGTGCAGGTCTTTAATTGTAAATTAGTTTTGACAGGACTGCTAGGCAAAGATCTGGACCATCCCATTGCGATGCTAGCCGACAACCCCTTACTGCTCCTGGAGCAAAGAAACATGTGGAAGGAATTGTTCTTTTACATTTCACAGCTTGTCATTTCCTCTGCAGGGCAACCTCTGACCTCCCTGAAAGATCCTGACACCCATAAGGGAAGTATTCCCACTGTTGTAAAGGAAGTGGAGACGCAGTTTAATGCTGCAAAAGGAGGAGAAGCGTGTGTGTCAGAAGAAGCTGGGAGGAAAAGAGAAGAGCTTAAAATGCTTCCAGCAGGTTAGGACTTTTATTGCATGATTTAATTTGTAGAAAGTTTGCAAATAGATCTGTTTGGCATGTGCATGAATACCTTCCTTTCCCTTCCCCCTTGCTGTGCGATCTCATCTCATAATTATTTCACTGGGCAAAGGAAGCAATGGAAGAGTTTAAATCAATTGTGAAGGATCAAAAGCAGCTTACGTGAGAAGGTACAGAAGTAGTGGGTTCCTCTGTCTCAAATGTATTAGCAGGCCAAATGTGTTAGTAATTACAAGGTGTGTGTGGAGTGCACTGACAACATTAGAT
Organism: Nothura maculosa; assembly: GCA_032353885.1. NCBI lineage: Eukaryota > Metazoa > Chordata > Aves > Tinamiformes > Tinamidae > Nothura > Nothura maculosa. The sequence goes on along the minus strand of JAUBOD010000053.1, from coordinate 1,249,377 downwards.
TATGGCTGGTGTTTCCGTGACATTTTTATATCCTTTCATTTTATTTGGTCATTTATATTTGTGGATCACAACATGTTGCTGTTAGGTTGTAGGGAAGTATTTTTTTTTTCCTGCACCATGTTAATAGCAATATCCTTTGTTAACTGTGCTGAACAAAATTAAATATGAATGCTTGTTGTATTAACATCAGGTAGTGTTTATTTCTAAGTTGCGACATTTCTTTTGAAGGCAGAGTTGTAGGTTACATAGTTTGTTGTAACAAGTAAAACATACATGTCTGAGGACTGAGTAAAGCAGCTCCTAGGTCCTATCCTAAAATCAAATATCCCATGATGTCCAGAGACAGCTTTACCAAAGAGGAAGTAACCAATAGTGCCAAGGACGTAATTGCAGCTCCCTGTGCTCTGTTCGTACTCGCACCCACACACATACCCAGGATCAAGGCACTCCTGGTCATGGCAAAAATGTGCAGGATAATTTGGTACAGTGAGTGGCTGAGTGAGCACTGGGAACCTACCTGTCCTTTATAGCCAAACTCAACACTCATGGCTGTCCCACTCACCTTAGAGAAGATGAGAATCAGCTGAGTGAGATCTGCTCACTATACTCTGCAATAAGAATCATAGAATCATAGAGTCGTTACAGTTAGAAAAGACATTGAAGATCATGGAGTCTAACCTTAAAGCCTTCACCTCCTAATGTCTAACCTGATCCTCCTCTGACACAACTTGAGACCATTTGCTCCTGTTCTATCTGTAGTTATTCTGCAGAAAAGATCGACCTGCACCTCCCTACAATCTTCTTTCAGGTAGCTGTAGAGAGCAATAAGGTCTCCCCTCAGCGTCCTCTTCTCCAGACTAAATAATCCCAGCTCCCTTAACCACTCTTATAATGTCTGTACTGCAGCTCCTTCACTAGCTTCTTTACCCTTCTTTGAATGCGTTCCAGAACCTCAGTGTCTTTATTGTAATGAGGGGCCCAAAAAATAAGATATTCTTCACCTACTGAAGAACTTTTATAATAGGGTGTCTTCCTGGACTACTAGAAGGCCTCCAAAGCATCTTTGGATTTCAATTAGGTCAAATGTGTTTTCACTTATGTTCATTCACAAGACAATGTAGTTTTTTTCCTTGATAAGCTTCATTTTGAGTACTTTTTAAATCTATTGCATGTTAATTTAGCACAAAACTTTGATTTCATAAGGATCATCACTAAAGCAGAGTTTTTTTATGATGGAAACATGTTAGTATTATAAACACTAAACTCAATATATACACACAGAACTATGGAAAGAAAAATATTTCATTTTGGAGCATCCTGTTAATTTCAACAGAAGCACAGATAAACCAGGAATTGTACTGTAATTGATGATTGATTTGGAACTTCAACAATGCTTTCATTTTCCTCCCCACCAATGTTCATCCTAGCAGACAGCTACTACCCAGCCTTCCTCTCATATGAAGTATGATTTCTTTTTTTTTTTCAAGGCCGTCTTTTATGCATGTACCATAGCAAAAATGCTGGAAATGCATAAAATATTCCTCATAAATATTGTTAGTCAGGTTTTTATAAACAACTTGTATTTGTGTTTGACATTACTTCTGTCATTCTTCCAGCCTGCTGCACCATCATGTTTCTGTGGCATATTCAGGACAAACTTCTAACCCTAGTTTTTCAAACCTTTTAGGTTAAAAAGATTCTTTCACTTAGAGTGTCTGTTTTCTGAAATAAACTGAATATTGCCTTGAGCATATTTAAGACGTTCAGTTTAAACAGCCCTCTCTAAGGTACACCTGTGGAAAAATGCTAGATGACTGCATTTGGAAGTGATTCTTATCTGTTCATACCATCAAAGAATATTTTCTGTTTTAGCAAAGTTTCACAATAGCACCTAGGCAAGGATAACACTGAAGCTAATGTGGAGGTCAGTACATTTGCTAAGTCCAGATGTCCACTCCAGTTCAAGAAACAGAACATGGAGACTGCTTCATGCTGCATTTACTATTGCAGTTGGAGAGGAATGATTTATTTTTTAAGTTTGAAAACATACTTATTTAGATGAAAAATATTTCTGTTGAAAAGATTGTATTTATTTAAATAGCTGCTTCAGAAAATATTTTGTGAAATCCAGTGAGCCTTTACTGTGATATTTCACAGTATATTTCCTCATGGATGTCAGTTTAAAGGGGACAAAGTGGCATTTTAAAAGTGAGGATTGTTCACCCTTCTCTTTTGGTACAGATGGAGTCCTAGGAGCAGAGTTGCAGGTAGCTGAGCTCTCTCTTTCTCTCCTGCTCTTTTCTGAGCAGGATAATATAAAAGCTTCAACTGATTCTTGCAGGTGAAATCAAATTGAGTTCCCAGTTATAGTTGTACAGTCCATGTAATCCAAACTCCAGCTCTTGCCATATCACTTGCTCTCCCACAGTGTCATGACAAATAGTCAACAGTCCAGGTACAACTTCCATGTTCTTTTTATTCCTCAGCTGTAATTTAGCCAAGGCAGTGATTTCTGTGTCTGTTGCACCACTCCTCAATGGCACCCTTCTAAAATTCTTTCAGTCAGACTGCAGGAAGAGTTTTATGTATCAGAAGGGAGTGGACTTCATCCTCCTCTACTTTGCAGCAGTGTAAGATGAAAGTATTTTCTTCCAAACCACTGTGAGGCAGATTCATTTATAAATTAAAATAATTTCCTAGATGAAGGCCGTTCTGTTTCTTTTTGTCCATATTTTTAAAAAATCTTTAGAAAATTCTCTTTGGAATGCTGACTGTACATGCTAGCTCCTCCCCTTTCATCACAAAAGTCATCTTTGTTCTTTTTTAAACAAATTGCTCATTAGGAAAATTTTCTTAGCCTCAAGTGGAATTTCTAGCAAAATAAGAGACCAGGAAGAATGGAAGCACCAAGACAACAACCATAGCAGATAGTTTACTAACCATTCTCAGCATCTCTGTGGAGCTTCTTGATTCATACTCCATGTTTCTCATGTTTTAGATGGGAGATCCGGGCACTAGTCACTAGGTTTTTTTAACCTTGCCTGTTGGAGATGTTCCATTTCATATTAATAATGCATAAAATAGAACGAACATCTGAATTTCTAATCTTCTCATCAAATGGTCAAACAGGAGAGACTCAGAACCACATTCCATATGGGCATGCCAAGATATAAAAATATGACTGTTCTCAGAATTGTCAAGGTTTGGAAACTAAATTCATCTGACCAGTCTTCCTTTTTTGTCTTATTCAAATGTATGACATTAAAACTATTCTGCTGAGATCTTGTCAATATTTGGTAACAGATTCATTAACATGGTTGAATTGTGATTTTTTATTGTCTTAGACAGACTTTGGTGTAATTACACTTTCCCTGCTCTGAAGGATGTATTTGCTGACTTCCAAACATTTTAACACAGAGTTTACACCAGCAGATGTGTGTTTATCATAGTTATAATCCATATTTTTGATAGTTCATTGTTGGTGCTATTTTCTCCTCTTCAAATTGTTCATTTTGATCATGAATGGTATTATGTTCTCCTGTCAGGGAACAAAATGTATTTTGAGTCAATTTACTAAAATAGTCACCGCTAAGTGCTATATCTGGCCAAAGTTGACACCTTTGACATTTTATAAAATGGCAAAAATAACTGTATTTAAGGTATGATTTATAGGTACTGCATGTCAAAAGAATTTCTATGTTATTACAGTTTCTAATGCAGCCATCATAACTCCTTCAGTGAAGAAATTGCTGATAGGGCAACTAATTAATGCTTTATTAGTTTTTGTGGTCAATTATAACAAGTTATAAACAAACAAAATGCAATTTAATTAAACAGAACTGTGTGATTCTTGTTTCTTTCTCTGAACTGCTTTGTTTTGTGTTTGCGGAAGAAATAATTTTTACATAGCTCAGTTTTTATAAGGCACATTTCCCCCTGCTAACTAAGAGCAACTCTTATGATTAAAAAGTAGACTGGAGACTTCAGATGTCTTTCTGATTGCTGGCCTCTATTAAAAACTTCTTAAAATAATAGATAGGTTTAATTCCTCAAGCCAAAGAAAAATTGTATCATCTTAAGTATTTTCCATATTTATTATATTGATGAGACTTGGCTGCAGAGAAAAAAAAAGGAAGCAAAATCTCTTGTATTGCAAGTTTTAAATGTATCAGGCTAAGGTTTACTTAATTAGAACCTCCAGGCAATAAAGGAACCCTTTTTTAAATTCTGTGAATCTTAATATGCTAAATAATGCAAAGCTTCAACTCTTCAAGCATGAGACACACATCTGGCAGCTTAACATTTAAATTACAGAAAAAAAAACACTTCAGTAGTAATTTTCATGAAGAAAAGAATGGGAAATGTATTACAACTAAATTTAATTTCTTTTTAGATTTTTCATCCTGTCTAATTGCAAGCATTTGCTATCTTTATTTATTTATTTTCATACAGATTTTTTTTCTGCTTTTTATTGATCTTTAATTTGAGCAGCTTCTTGCTGCTGCAGCCATTGAAGAATTACATTGTGTTTTTACTTAGCAAAAACTGTTCAGAGAAATCTATGAGGAATTAAAGTAGTGAGCTTACTGGTATAGAAAAAGAAGAGCCTTACAAATAAAATACAAAAAGAGCATGTCCTGATTAAATAACAAACTTGATTTACTTCTTCAGATTTTCTAAATTTAAAATATGATTATTTCTTTTTTTCTTGCCTTTTTTTCTTTTTCTGACCATGATGGTTATTAATTTGTCCCTGAAAAAAAAGTTTGTCAGTCTTCAATATTTCAGCCTTATTTCTTTGCACAACAAAGAAAATCAGTGGCCATTTTTTTCCAGAAGTGCGGTTATATTTTAATGTGTTTGTGGGTTTGTATGTATAATCACATGTGCAGGATATGTGCAGAAACAGTTAAACTGTAGGTATATATATAGAGAGAGAGACACATACACGAACATGTTCAGACTCAAAGATACGACCTTGTGTATATGTACATCTTCAGCTATAATACCTAAAACCAGATCTTAACTGTATTCCATTTTAAGTACCAATCCACTGATGGCATTTTATTGAGGAGAAGTAGAGGTAACTGGAAAAAAAAGGAAAAATAATGATTAAATATATTTGGCTTGTCCTCCCTGTGCTGTGTGGCAGACCTTTACTTCTCACCATTGCTTGCTGTGATGCAGGAATACATTCTTGCCCACATTGCAGGCCACTCTTCTACAAAACCTGGGCAGGTGTGAGCAACCATTGCATAGAAAATCTGAGTGTTCTTGATCCTCATGCCCCATTTGATGACATCCTCACATGGCCACCATGCCTATACAGCAAAATTAACTTCGTTGTCTTTTCTAGGAAAGACTTTCTGTGCTGCTTAAAATGTCTTCTACTGTCTTTCTTTCTTCTTATTTCTGTTTTTATCATGTGGCATCTATACAGTTGCCATTTTCATCATCACTGTATCTGAAGTCTTCATTGCATTTATCATCCTAACACTGCGGGAGGTAGGAAAGAACTATCAACCTATTTGTAAGTGGCAAAAAGGGGAGAAAGAGGACCTGCCTGGAGTCACACTGGATACTCATGGATGAGAGAAAAAACAACAACAACAACAGGGTTCTTTCCATTGCAAAGCTTTCTCTCATGTGCCAATATATGTTTTTTTCTTACAGAAAATAATTTTTATCAGGATTGCTGTCACAGCACAGATAATGACTGTGATTTATTTACACTGAAAGAAGACCATGGAATGCATCAAAAGGTAAAGATGATCCTCTGAAAGTCACAGTCTGTCTTAAAGTGCTCAGTGAAGCCATTGGAGCATCTACCTGGACCACTGAGAAAATAATTTATGGGTCAAAGTATCTATGATAATTTCCAGGTACTTGTGGTTGATGGAGGTGTACATGTATGTATGGTTGTATAGATATAGTGGGGAAGTTTCTGACTTTTTATTTTCCTTTATTTTCCCTCTTTTTTTTTTCCTTAGTCAATTAAAAGAATTAAATATATTTCTTCCTTAGTCAATTAAAAGAATTAAATATATTTCAAACTAGACTAAACCTAAGAGAAGGTGAGACAAATTTTCTGAACTGCTCATTTGAATATTTCTGCAGTCAGAGTACACTGCAGCTCTGCTGATCTAAGGAGAAGAGTGGAGCAGAGATTACAGGAAGACTTTTCATAGCAAGTAGTGGTTTGCTTGTAAATATGCATGAGCAACAGATCAGGGAGCTGGAAGTTCCCTACATTTTAAATGACTAAATGACTTATTTCTTTAGGGAGGTGAGGACAACCCAGAGAAACGAGAGCTCTGTACAAACCATAACTGACAATATGTCTACGTGTGTGTATATGTATGTGTCCTGTACCTGTAGGAAAAGCAATTTAAGGGCTGATGGAGTGGGTGTAATGGGCAAAGCAACCCAACCCATGGGAGTGGCAGAATGAAATTCATTTCCTACAATCCCTTAATAGCAGATTACCTTTGAACAAAATACCATGTTCTTATAGGAACCTCTGTTGTAGCTAGCTCTCGCAGCCACATTAAAGTGACCTGATTTCAGCAAGGTACGTAAACCCGTGGGTAATTCACTACTGTCTAGTCCCTTTGGACTCAGTGAAATGACTCACAGGCTTACAGTTATTGACATATTTAAATAGATTTCTGACCTGAGTCTTGTATGAGAATACTCTTGCACAAAAGAAATAGCATGTGAAATCCTCTTTCAAAGTCTATAAGAGCTTCTCTTTATTCAAATGTCAGAACTGTAATAGTCAGAGATCCTCATTTCAGATGCTTTTCTCAATCATGTCATTTGGGCCCACCCATAACTTTGATAGTGAAATTGTCTTTTAAAGTAATTCCTTTTACCTATTTCATATAGGTAGCAATGAAAAGCTAATGTAAAAACAAACTTAAGAAAGAAGACAGAAATTCATGTAGTTGACTAATTTCCCAGCAGCTTTTCTTCTCCTCTCCCTCTCCCTCTCTCTCTCTCTCTCTCCCTCTCCCTCTCCCTCTCTCTCCTTCAGCAAAAGGGAACAGGGAGCACCAAACTCACATTTGGGGGAAAAATATAGAAGAATGCATTGGCAAAAAAGTCTTTCTTTCTGTGTCCCGCCTGCCTCACAAACCACCTAAACTATGGAGTTACCTATAGTTTCTCAGAAGGTATCTTCTGAGTAACAGGAGATTAATGCCTTGGCTTTGGTGCAGTAAGAATGCATACAGTTGCATGTATTCAAGATAATAAATAGCAGCTATGAAGGACACAGTGTTCCTGTTAAGTGATATCTGGGACAAGTAAAATATATTCTGTGGCTATAACCCCACTGTCATGCTGCTAAGAGAGCTTCTGATTTCTTACTTCAAGCAAGATCTACCATAGTCTCAGAGAAGTTCACTGATAATGCTTTTATAATCCTTTGGGATTTATGTCTTAAATAATGTCCTTTGGTGCAGAGACTACCTTCATGGAAAACATGTTAGTGTGAGCAAGGTTCTTTGTAGACACTGCCTGCTAAGAAGGCTTGACTCTTTCTACGTAATTAATTAATTAATTCAGGTCATCATTTGGCAATGCTATCTCTACTTGCCTGATGTCAATATGTAAAATAGTTTTGAGCATGCTACCTGCTTTTAGTCTACCTTAACTATTTCAAGGTTCTTTGTAGACACTGCCTGCTAAGAAGGCTTGACTCTTTCTACGTAATTAATTAATTAATTCAGGTCATCATTTGGCAATGCTATCTCTACTTGCCTGATGTCAATATGTAAAATAGTTTTGAGCATGCTACCTGCTTTTAGTCTACCTTAACTATTTTTTGTCCTTTTGACAATATATTCTATTGTCTGTGACAACCTTCAAATGACCACTAAAAATATAAAGATTGTATCATGTCTACTGATAGCCATGTTTAGTATTATGTAGGCATGGATGTGAACCTCTTTCTGTTATGACCATGAACATTAAATTAAAATTCAAAATGCTTTTGCAGTCCATGCAATCAAGTTTGAGAATACAAATCTAACTTTTAGAGAAAGTGGTTTATTGAGTAAAAATAATAATCTTTATATTTTTCATAATTAGCAAAGTGCATAATGATGTTACTATGTCAAATGCTAAAGATGCATTCCAGAGAGCCTATTTGAGGTTGTTGAAATTTATAGAGTAAACCTAGATATTTTATTCATTACAGTCTTCATACATGCCAAATTTAAAAGGGACTATAATCATTTAGGTTGACTTCTCTAGTATAGTTTAGAAATTTTCAACCACTTACTCAATAAGATCAATAATGTGTTTATCTGAGGTCCTTTATTTTCCAGAGATTCAACTAGTCTTCATCTTGAAGGCATTAAGGGCTGGAGAACCAAAACTTCTCTCTGTGGTTACCTCTAAATGATATATTCCTCCTCATCATTGTCTCTTTGGTGGAAGCTATATTTTGCTGGCTGATGAAGGTGCAGTTAATGCAGAGCATTTGAGAGGCTTCCTATCACTCCAAAGAGAGATGTCAGCAATGCCAAATCTGGCCCAGTGCATATGAGATCATTACTCAAGATATGGGCATAGTTTGGCATTCCTTATTTTGTAGCTTGAGGACTTGTTTGAACCACAGGCTGGCACCATCCCATTCCCTCCCTTGTCCTGGCATTTGTATTTGTGCAAGGTGGCCTGGATCAGAGTGGGTCCAGCTGAGAGCTAACCCAGTTAAAAGAAGAAGAAGAAAGGATAGAGGCCAAGTCGAATTAATTTCCTTCCCAGATCAGTCCTCCCCAAATGTTTCCCTGTGTGGATACCTGAATTCTTGTGCTGAACATAGGCAAAAATGAGCAGGCTGGGGAAAAAAGGTGACTTCTCCTGTAGTAAAATAAGTTTACAAGCTGCATAAGAGGGCTAGTGAAAGCATAACCTTACAGGACCATGAGTTTGTTCCCTAAAGACTAACTACTCTTAGGTGTATAAAGCCAGGTTACCTGGGTAGGGTACATAGGCTGTTATACAGTGAAGGATAGAACAGAGCTAGAAGTTCAAACTAGGACCAAACTGACAGCTCTTGCTTTGTTATCCCCATTAATGACTTGAAAGACTTCCTTCTTTTTTTTTTTTCTTCATTTAAAGATTAATTGGAATAACCCAACTGAACAATATTATCAGGAAAAATCAGCCTCTGTAGACAGTGCAAGAACAGAAAAAGGAGGAGCATCTTCACAGAAAAATTTTTACTTGGAGGAGTTAGATAAATACACTTATTCTGTGTGGTAAGTAATCTTAGCATCAAATAACTTTGCATTCCAAAATTATGCCTTGATGTGCTGCAAAATCCAACAGAAAGGCCGATGATTGCCCCAAAAAAATCAGTTTGTCCCTTTTGTACAGATATATTGTGAATATGAGGTTTATGTGCTGTTTTCCACAGAGGTTTATCCTATGTGGGTGGTTTGAGTAGTGAATTTGTGTGGCTATGAACTATTTTGTTTTTGCTTTTTATTCATTGTGACTTTGGCCTTATTTACAGCATGCAAACTCTTCCTGGAATACAGAATTATTGATTTTCTCATACATTCCTTCCTAGTAGAATTTTACAAATATAAATTAATTTATCTTTGATGTTTTTAAAATCTTTAGAATCATTGTGATATAAGGAAGGAGCATTGCTTTTTCTTTATAGATAAGGAAATTAGTTATAATAAAATAGATGCATTTATAAGCATCTGAATACCTCTTTTTTTTCCTTACTGTTATTTATGGTTAGAGTGGATCAGAAAATGTTGGAACAATTTTATGCCTGAGAATACAACTTTAATATTGTTGCATTGGTCTGAGAAGCTGCATTAGTTTTGTCAAAGTATTCTTTAGGAGAAAAAATGAAGCACTGTTTATTAAAAAAATCCTATAGTAACATTCTAAGTGCAGCAGACTCCTCCTTTTCTTTTTTCTTTCCCTTTCCGTTTCCTTTTCCGTTTCCTTTTCCGTTTCCTTTTCCGTTTCCTTTTCCCTTTCCCTTTCCTTTTCCCTTTCCTTTACGTGTTCCCTTTCGTTTCCTTTTCTATTACAAAATACACAGACAGAGTAGTAGACAGAAAAGTTAAGTTAAAATAAAATTAAGAAGATTGTGTCAAAATTAAATCTTTTCCTCCACTTAATCACTTTTTCCTGGAATTTCACCCCCCAAGTAATTTTCAATTTGGACATTTATAATTCATAGGAGGAAAAAAAAAAGACCAAATCCTTCATGAAATAAAATGACAATCTTCCATATTGTGTTTTGAATATTTAAAAGACAGACCTAATATATTTTTTGGTACTTATGGCCTTCTTCAAATTAGTTGATAAAATATCAAAAAAACATACAGAAACTGAGAGTCAAAATAGGGTGGACAGTTTCGTATACAAATATATGAAGTTAAGATTATCCAATCAGGCCATCCCAGGAGTCTTCCATATTACTGGTCTGAGAATATCTTTTACTGTGCTCACTTGCCTTATTTGCTTAGTATCTGCGCATTTTGGAGGAACTTAGGTAAAGACTGCAGACTCTTGCTGCATTTCCCTTATAGAATCCTGATATTCATCCCTCGAGGCGGTCAGCCCTAAGTACTAAATGAGGCAGCGATCAAGTGGGGAAAAAGAAATGCACAATCTTTTAATTAGATGGTCATAAATCTGCTGCATTAACTATGATTATTTTGGACTATGAAGAAATCTCACACTATAGCTGTTGTCTAAAAATATCTATTAGAATAGCAGTGTCAATTCAACTAGCATTGCCTGCTCCCACTGTTTTATCTGTCTCAATTCTCAAATTAAATAGGCCAAAATACCATAAACATATTCCATACCAAGGTGCCACAGTCCTCTGCCACTGAGCTTCACTGTTTCTCTTGCATGTCTTGCAGAGTTACAGTGATCCAGTAAAGTTTAGAGTCAATAACTGCCCAGCATTGATCTGCCATTCTTTCCAAAGTCCCTCGGCCTAAATCCATCCTCTGTCCACATTCAAGTGTTCCTGGAACACATGGTGCTTCTCAGCCCCATCTGTCCCTGCAGCAACCTGGCCTGGTTAGAACTGAATAGAGCTTAGCATTTCTACACTTTCTGCTTTGATAACAGCACACTGTGATCTTCCTCAAGAGTAAGGAGAATAGGAAAACAAATCATTTCATTTTTGGGCAAGTAATATTTGGCATACCTTATGCAGAAGGTATCCTTACCATATGCAGAAGGTGTCCTTCATCATCTTTCTTTTTATTTTCTTTAAAAACAAATGAAACAAAGCCAAAACCATCACCAACAAAACTCTGAGAGTTCATTTGAATTCGTTAGGTAACTGGAGTAATATCGAATCCCCCCCTGGGTTCCATTTGAATGTTATCAGCGTGTTACTTGTCTGTCCATCTTTTCTCCTTCTGTCCATCTCTGTTCTCTCTGTTACTTCTGTCCATCTTTTCTTCTTCCCTTCTCTCTTCTTTCTGCCAAAGGGCGTCAACCCCTCTTTGTTTCCAGACTTTTCTCTCTTATAGGATAACTACCTTTTAAAAAATCCAGTACAAGATAATTAGCTACTACAAAACTTTTTAATAGGACTGTGGATCGGGGGGTAGCTTAGATCTCAATAAACTTCAGAGTTTTAGATGCTCCAAGATGCAATCTGAACAATTTCCTTGATCTTTTATTGCAGCTGGTAAATCATTTATTGGGGCAGGTTATTTTACAAAATCCTCTTTAAAAACAAAATCCCATAAAATGTATTTATCATAAAATACTGTACAACCAACAGTCTTCAAAGTTGTGCATAGGATGTATTAATTAAAAGCTAGTGTTGGACCGTGACAAGTTAAAAGTATCCGCTTCAGTCTGTCTCTCTCCCTGTCTCTCTTGCTTGCTTTTTTTTTTTTTTTTTTCGTTTTTAACTCACTACTTTCCTCTCTCTCATCGTCTCTGTTCTTCTAGGACTTGCCAACGGGCAGATTGGAGAGTATGAGCAAAATACTCTTTCGAGATCACATTTTTTTCTTGTGATAACTGTGATTTTTTTTCTTGTTGCTACAGCATGGTTATCCTTTAGCATTCATATTAATTTAACAGTGGCATCTCACATCCACAGGCTGTAGTCAAACCTCCTTATAGTCAGCATTATACACTTACAGAATAAAAGGATCATGAAGCCCACAGCCTACAGCTCAGATCTCACAACCTACTGAGTTGCTTTTCCACTATGCCCAGATACAGCCTTCTGAAAGCAGCGGGATTTCACTTAGGTTCCGTGAATGAGGGGGGACAAGTCCAAAGCGTAAGAGAGAAAAGGGGGAGCTAAAACAGGCAAGCACAGGCACACATTAAAGGGAGGTGCATGTAGGTACTGGGATAAAGTGCAATGCAATCCCGTAGCTGCTAAGAGATTGCTGCAGGTTTTGCATATGTTCCTGGAGCACTGACTCCCAGGACCTTTCCCCATGGCATAGCTTCCTTTGGTCTTCCTTTTCACAGCAATTTGCATTTCTAGAACTAAAAGCATATGTGACCTGCTGCAGAATATGGGTGTTTTTTTTCTTGTCTGCTATCTAAATAGGACAGGTGAAATCAGTTACCTTGGAGGACAATATGTTTGCAGGGATTTTGACCCTTGCAGCCCCAAAAGTTGCAAAAGCTGGCTTTGCACAGAGGGGGAAAAAAGGGAAAGAAAAAAAACCTTTCATCTCCAAATAGTAATTTAAAACTGTTTCCCATTAGTCTCTCTGAAATTCTGTCTTGCAAAGGGGAAAAATTGAGGGAAAAAGAATCTCCCATGGCATTTTTACCCCAACTATATACAGAAAGATCTACAATGATAGTCTGCAAACCTGTTCTTGGAAGCTTTCTAGTCTTTTTGTTCAGTGCCAGAAACAAGCAAAATTTGAGGAAAAAAAAATGTTCCCTATATTACCAATTTTCCTATATGTGAATAATAAATACAGATTTAAAAATAATTTCAGTAATTTAGCATATTATCACTGTTTTTCTGCTCTAGCTACATTGGAGAAATAAATAAGATTCCACTTTTCAAAAACTTGTATTAGTTGTAAAGTATGAAGCACTCTCTGTTACTCTAGAAAACTTCAAGCTTCAGTTTAGGTATGAATAATGAGCTTCAAGTTCCAGTCACCAGAAACTTATCATCAAACACAGCTCTTAAGGGTTAATATTACAGACTAACATAAAAATAACGATCATCCTTTGTCTTGGAGTAATTAGCTTTTTAACAACGTGCCTGTAGCTCCTACCCAGGCTAAATGCTGCTTTGAAATTTTTCTTCTGAAAGCCTGTATGTGTTGCGTTGACTCTGGCCTACTTGAGTAAAAATAATTTATTGTAGGGCACTGTCACTCATGGAGAAATTGTAGGGCCCTGCAAGGTGACAGGCAAGGTGGTAGGTTCTACAGGGCTGCCTAGATGGATCCAACAGCGTTGTGTGCCAGCCTCAGTGACAAGCTGGTCCTACAAGGGCTTGCATGCCCACGCCTCTGGAATCGGTGAGAATAGGCCAGGCTTCGGTGTTACCTGCAGCCCCTGAGAGCAGATGTAGCCACAGCCTCAGAGGAGGGAGTGAAAAGCAGGCTCTGGGCAGCTTGCAATCCTACAACCTCCGCTTGCAAGAGTGTAGCTGCACCTATAAACTTTGTAATTTTACCTGCTGATTTTCTTTTGGCCAAACCTATGAGAAATGTGGGGAGTAGGAAGAGTTAACTGTAAACAGTGCAATATAGTAAAGTTATCTTTTTAATAAAAACGATAAACTTTCCTTTTATAACACACATGCGATTTGACATTGAAATAAATGCAGATGCTTCTTTGCTTGGTGTATTCCCTGTTGTGCTTTCTAAAACACCTTCACATATGGTTTGCCTCATTCCTGCGAAACTGCTTGTTGTTTATGTCATACAAACAGAACAGATTGAATCTGCACTGAGTAAGGAGGATGATGAATTATACGTTGGAGGAAAACCCTTGTCTGCGTGTTTAAAATTTGATCAAAATGAGTGTTGCCTGTTTAAAAAGTTTCCTAGATTCTCCCTTGAGCTCTTCTAAAGATTTCATTAAAATAAAAAAGAATCGGGTGGCTGCCCATAAATGCAACCTTTTAGTCAAATATGTAACATTTACCTGAAAGAAAAGGTCAAATTTTACCATTTTTTATAGCTGTCCTAGTAGGACCTGCATCATGTAATATATATATATAAAATATTGTCATTAAGAGTAGCATTCAACTTTCTTTTTCAAAAGAGGAACAGCTCTAAACAGATTGCTTTAAAAAGTGCCAGTCATTTCTAAAATTACTTTAAGAAACAGTTTTTCAGTGACTGCCAATAGTCTACCTAAAAGCTACTTCATTGTCTCTATTTCCAATTTGAAGTGAAATGTACTAAATATTTTTTCAGGATGGAGATTTTAAGGTAGGTCAAGCTTCATCTGTTTCATCAATTGAAAGTTCAGTTGTTTTCTGTGAATGCCTTCAAATCTTTCTTAGAAATGCTCAACCTTTGGTTATGAGAGCTGAGAGTGCCTCCAAGGTTGATTTTGATTTTGGACTCAGTGAGAATTTTGTTTGGCAGGCAAGCCCACAGCATGGTAGATGTTATGGTTTTTTTTCATATTTTCACATGTCAGATGGATGTGCATGTCTTCACATCTTTGCCAGTCGATTGCTTATAGCAAGCTGGTATGTGTTCCTATAGAGTTTCCACATTAGTTTTGGTTTTGTAGGGTTTCTCAGTTCACCTCAGAGATGAAGACAGAACTGTAGTGATGCTGGCAATGGACTTGTGTGATTGCTATGTCATTGGATCTGACAACGCTGGAGTAGCAGGCAACTTCTCTGTGTGCCCAGAATAAGCATCTTATAGTGGCACCCTCACCTTCTCCAGGAAAGCAGGTTTATACCTACCAAAGTGCCTTTTCCCTCCTGCTCAACCCAGATAATTGCTACTTGGTAAAAGCAAAAGTAGAGCATTCAAATTTGGCAATGCTAAGGTATGATGGCAAAGTTAGGTGTGATGACAGAGCATGTCTCTCAAGCAGATTTTTCACAGAAATCAGCATTTTTTCTTCCCTTCCTTGGCTACTAGGAGTATAGCTCCTCCAGCCTTGTCTCCTAGAGGATTTGGTGTATGTACTGCAGGCATTTCTCCCTTTTCTTTCACGGGCATTTCAGACTTTCAGACTCTTTAGACTTGACTCCTGTGTAGCAACAACAACCAAAAAGAAAAAAAAAAAAAAAGAAAAGAAAGCACATTTTAATGCATTTCAATGTAGTTGAGTGCTCTTTTGTTGAATACAGGATTTAAGGAAGGTGGGTGGCTTGGCGAGCTCACTGTAAAGCACTGGGTAGGGGGAGATGGGAATGTTGTTTGTCCTATAACACGTGTTTTGTTTTCATGAACTAGAAAAGATGACATTACTAATGACTAGTAGAGAGGAGCAAAGCTATAAGTTCGCTATGCAGGGTCATCTCTAATGAATAGAATGAATAAAAATAATAAGTGCATTACAGGGCTAGCTGTCACATCTTCAGGGCACTATGGTAAATAAGTGGGAGTTATATATGTGCATTAGTAGCAAAATGGGTACCACACTTTGGATCCTACTGTGTATAGTGTGGGGAAGAAAATATGATAGATTGCTGCTTTTTATCTGTCACTGCTGTGGCACAGAGGCATACACCATATGTATGTAAAACGACTTTGTTATTTCAGTAAATTCTCTAACTCTTTCTGTTCTAGCCTGTAGCAAAATGAATAACTATTTGAAGATCCTTGTGGGATAGTTCTGAATCTATCAGAATAAAATACCTTTGCAGAGATGTAATTATTATTAAATATACACTGATGTGTGGAAAAAAAGCCAGATAAGTTAGGAAGATCTCTGCTCTTACAGTCTTTCAGTATAACTGGAATGCATTGCAAGGGATCACAACAATGAGCTGTGATGGTGGGCTGAAAAGAGGAGGAACAGGAATGTTTGAGCACATCTGGGCCATAGAATCTGAGATTCTTGTTTCTTGTCTCACAGCTGATGGTAAAAGTAAATCTCAGGGTGGTAAGGTGAGAGAGGAGAAGTCAAGGAGTGAGGCTGCTAGAACGTTGTGAGAGAGGTGGCCATTATGCTTTGAGTTCGATGACTTAGAGCCTGCTTTGTCCTACAATAACTCCCAGCATGTTTCTTGTCTTCTAGGATTGCCTGCCAGTGCTAAATGATACTGAATGTTGCTGGCAGCATTCATCAAAACAAAAAATCCAGGTTCATCAGCACAGGCTCTAGAGTCCTTGCTTTTCTGCTGTGTATTGCTTGTTGCTTGGTGAAAGAAATCCTGCTTCTCCCTGCTTTTGGATTTTACTGTAGGTTTAGGGGAGTACAATATGGCCCTTGCTGGCAGTATTAGCTGCAACAGGATGAAGATTGAGGCTGTAAAAGGATGCAGGAGAAGGCTTAATTTGCCCAATCTTGGTTCCAAGAACCCAACTCACCCGTCTATGTTTAGAGGTGTGATTACTAAATTCTGAAAAAAAACGAAAATTTTTCTACCTTCTGATTTTTTATGTATGCCTGGAAAGTGAGCATTGCAGTACTCATGCTCAGAGGTTATGAAGGTAGGAATTACTTTCTTAAGCTTAGTTTTAAATAGACTGGGTGCTCTCTGGTGTACTTTACCTGCAGAAGATTCTTGATAATACATATATCTACTGCAGTATTCATTGTAGATCTCTGCTGAGAGATAATGATTGAAAACATTCTGGACAGTTTCTTTTGTGTGATTTAGTCTGAAAAAAACCTCCTGGTTCTACCATTCTTTCTTGCCGCAGTACCAAAGGCTGTTTCTTTCTCAAGAATGTGCAGGGATGCCCTCTCTGACTGTTAATCCTCCAGTCTAAACAATTGCAGGCGGAGAGAGCTGGGAAAGAAAAAAAAATGGCTAAGCCCTCAGACATATTGCTCAGAAATAGAGGGCAAGCTATTTTACAGAGCTTTTAACTAACTACTAATGTAATTTGTTCTGCATTGTTTGCCCATTAATCCCCAAATTACTGTTCCCTTTGAAGCTTGCTTTATGTAGAGGAAACAATGCTACCCTTAGCCATCACATGTATCTCTTTAGATGGGGTGACTGTCTATTTTTATTTGCTTGGCATTACAGTTAAATGTAATATAGAGGCCTTCAAGAATCTTTGTTGGTAAGTTATAGTATTTCAAAGTTGGAATCATTTCCATTTCAAAACATTGCATCATGATCCTGAGTTTCTAAAAGAGACTTGAAAGTAGGTTTGTGACACAAGTCTTCAATTTAGCATTAGACATGGCAGGAATTTTGAGCATAGAAAAAAACTTTATCTCCTCTTTCCCTTCCTATTTTTACCATATGTACATTAACTGTTGAGTTTGACCTACAAAATAGCAAAGGGCAAGGGGTAGAAAATGTATATTCAGCCTGGTTTATCACATGACAAAGCATTTCACTATCTCTTGGACTGCAAGTGGAGAAATGCTTCCCTCTCTCTGAATTTGTAATATGTGCAAATATGCAGACCACTTGAAAACAGGCCCCTTGTTACTTTGAAGAGAGCTGTAAGAACCAGCATCTCCAGCATGGAGATGCCTTCAGCTTCCAGGGAAAATATGGTAAATTGAGCTGCTGAAAGCTTTGACAATCATAGTTCCTCTCCCTTTTTTCTTTTATATCAATGTAATTGATAAATATATAAATAAATTTGAAACTTTAGATCCTGAAAAAAAGAAAAATAATTGGTCCCAGAAACCTGAGGGAAATAAACTTCCTTGATATTTTTAAGCGTTCCCTAATAAATAGGCAATCCAGATTTTCCGAATCCCAGCAGGACTCTCCAAACATGGCCAATGGAATAATTCCAGCTGACACCTCAGTGGCTTTCAGCAGTTGTTTGTGATTGCATTTTCTCAAAAGCCTAAGCTTTAGTGTCAGCTGCACTGTAGCCGCAGAGATGTGATTCTGCAGAGTGCTGTCATTGATCAACAGAATCTTGGGAGATGAAAAGTCCGCCACTAGTTTATTGGTAAAGTGGTCATTATTTTTATTTAGTTTCTCAAGTAAATGCATATATGCTATGCTCATAATCAGTCTGA
Source organism: Nothura maculosa (assembly GCA_032353885.1). NCBI lineage: Eukaryota > Metazoa > Chordata > Aves > Tinamiformes > Tinamidae > Nothura > Nothura maculosa. The sequence goes on along the minus strand of JAUBOD010000053.1, from coordinate 1,231,236 downwards.
ATTAATTCTGGGAGAGAGTTTTCAAAGCAATTTACAGCAATCTGGCGTCTCAATGGTTGCATCTCTCTTGTGTATCAGTAATGAAATGTATTACATTAAAAGGTCTGTTAGACTATTTGATTTCTCTAAAGCACTGGTCCATTTGACATATTGTGTTGATTATTTTACAAAAGATTTCAGACTTTTAATTTTTTTGTAATAATTAACAATGGAAAAAGAGATGTCCATTAGAAGCTGTGTTGAAATCATTGCAAGTCATTCACCTTAAGTGGGAAATTTAGTGAAACCTGACTTGGAACATATATAAAATCCTCAATGTTTTGATCAAGTGATGGGAGAAGAAATATTTTAGGTGTGACCAAAACAACACTGCAGTCATGTGGAGAGTTCCTACTTATCTTCACTGGTCTTTGGATCAGATGCTGAAGATACAGGAGATACAACCTGTACTTCAGGGATTTACTATCATCTCTGACTCTGGGACTACTGCCAGGTCTGGGAATACAGGTTGCATTCCACGTGCATCAAGAGTTGCCCTTTCCTACTTTGAGTAATGTTACAGGAACAATAAAAATTCTTGCTACTGGGAATGCAGAGCTCTGTGGGACTTGGATGGGACCTGACATTTATACAGTTCATCACTACTGTAGATCAAGGAGCACTACTTTCAGCAAAGAATGCATATTCATTCTTTTTTGTTAACCTTTGCTTCAGTGCATTCATGACAAGATTGTATGGGTATGTAGCTGTGTTTTAACAGTTTTTTTAATTTCAGTTATTGCTTGAAGCACTATGCTGGAAATTAGACACTTTTAGTAGTTCAATTATTGTTGATTTATTCATCCCGCTTGTAGATACAGTGAATGTAGTTACTATAGCAAGATTATCCAGTCCTGAATGCCAAATGCCAAGTTTGAGAGCTTGAGTCTTGGCAACTGCAAGACTTATTGGCTTGGAATTTGTCATGCCAGCAGTACTGCCTTGTAGCATTTACTTCACAGATTTTCATTAAATGGGGGAAGATGAGAGAATAGTGCTGCTCATGACATTGTGCATCAAACTGTTTACTAACATTACAGGGAGATCAGCTCAAAATAACATACACCAGCCTTTGCTTTCCCGTTTCCTACACTTGGAAGAATGACAACTTTACACTAAAAATAAAAATGTAAAAATGTTAATCAGAAAACCTGATATATTTAATATCACCCATTCTGAAAAATAAGTAAAAAAGCTTAAAACAGCACAATGAACTAAAAATAAAGTGTTATGCCTGAACATTCATTAACTTTGTTCTGATTTTTCTTTTGCGGTTATGAGTCAGCCAAAACTTGCTAAAGTTCAGCATCTACTATAGGTCTTTTGCTAATGACAGCAAAAGTTACAGAAATAGAGAAGGACAGATTTTCAACTGGGGTGAATTATTAAAAATCATTTACTCTGGATGAAGAGTAAACTATATGCTAGCCTATATAATATTTTTCATCACACCATAGGCTTTCTACATGTGAAATATAAGGCACTTAATGATATTTAAATTACCTATCATTGAAGGCATCTATCATACTATTGTCTTGCAGTTTGAAGTCAACTGCAAGATGCTCTTCCATTTAGCCTCTCTCTTCCTTTTAAGTGAAATTGCTTTACACCCAAATATCAACTCTCACTTTCCCTTTGCTACCACTTCCATGTGCAGCTCTAACTGATCCTTGTTCCATGGGGAAGATTCCTAATGATGTTTATGAAGTCTCTTATTTAATTCTACTGTCTCCCAAAGGACACCTACATATCTTTAGCTCTGGTTAGGCTGATAGTATTCTGATGACAACCATAACTAGTATAATGTCTAATTAAAGCACAGCTCCAAAGATGTATTTTAACTTAAATTTGTGGTCACTTCTCTGCTGTTTTGGTGCTACAGCATGATCTCTCTGAAACATAAACTGGCAAAGTTGCAAGTCCATACAGCATTTTGGATACTTCTATAAAAATGCTGATTAATCATTTAATAACACCTGGACTTCCCCTAAATATCAGTGTCACTGTAGCGATTTAAATAGCTCTGCATTTGTAAGGAGATGATTTTAATTGTTCAGGCAAAAATGAGAAGTGCACTCAATGGACTGATCTCTAGTCTTCTCATGAATAACACTATATACTGCAGCTATTACTGTGTTTCAGATGCTGTTGTCAGATAAGGGTGTCATATTTGCTTAGGATTAAAATGAAAAATCAAAGATCATCTTACTGAAGTGGTGACTGCAAGCTTTTCCAATGGAAATCTAGAGTAAAAATTTTGAATGGTTAAAAAAAATGTTTCTTTATTTCTTTTTTTTTCTTTTCACTTTGTTTCTGTTGTCATTACCGCCCAAGCTCTAGAAAGAAATAGTAACCTACATTTTGTCTGGAGAGTCTATAATGATGTTTTCTTATATGGTATTCATCAGCATTTGAAAATTAGACTTTGTGAAATCAGTATTGCTTTGTTCTCTGACTTAAAAAAAAAAGGTATTGATTTTTAAAAAAACACCAAATCCAAACTGTACGAAAGGTCTGACTTTCTTTTGATCCCTATTTGAATTTTTCATTGTCTTTGAATTTTCATTGTCTTTGAATTGTCTTTGAAAGGGGAATTGTTTTCCCCTTTTCTTCATCAGTGGTGCACAGGTTTTCTCACGCAGTTGAAAAATACATGCTGTTGCAGGATACTTTTTTAATCCATGTTTGCCACTAACTGAATTATACATGGGTGGCATAGCACATATTCAGTCTTTCATCCTTATCTGTAACTTCATCATTACTTTCAATCTGCAACGAAAAATGTGACTAACATGTTGTGTGGTATAAATAGACACTGCAGGTTGAGATCCTTTATGCATGGTTTGAATTTTGATGAAATTTTATACTGCCCTCTGGGCTAAACACTTAACCTAAGTGATTGTCCCAATAATTTTGTTGAATCAAACCTTTTCAGATGGAAGTTTTACCTTTCATTATCTTCTAAATTGTTTACTATAAAGCTTTCTAGGAGTGTAGGAAGCAAATAAAAAGGACAAAGTTGCTATTTATCAGTGAATCTGTGAATCATTATCTTGTCATTATAAATGACCGGAAATAAGAATATAAAATTCTTTAATTCAAAAGACAGTAAATTATTGCAGTCTATCCTCAATATATTTTTTTGTTTGTTTTGCAGCTACCAGATTGGAGTTTATATCAAATCAATGGTATAAATATAGATCCCTCTATCCACAAATATTTATGGATATATTTGCATTTAGTACAGTTCAGTGTACCAGTTTATATGGTTCTTACTTTTAATATTTTTAATTGCCACAATTGTGTGATCTCATGCTCCCATGTCTATTTGCTGTTAAAATTGCTTAGATGTATTTCTATTATTTAAAAAAGAATTATCCTTCAGGTCTACAGTTGGGTTAATTTTTATTTCAATTAAAAACATTCTATCCATATAGCTTTATTGTTTTAGATGTTTAAAAGTCTGGAATTTATTATTATGAGCTGAAAGCAATCACTGAACACTGACATTTTAAGTACAACAATAATGCAAGTAATTGTCATTCATTCTGTTAAGAGAAGATAGTTCTATTTCTCGCAAGAACCAATTATAATACAGCACTCCTGTCTTTTAACTTCAAAAAATCTTCTTCTTCAGTTTTCAGTTGAGCATTTTGTAGAGATTTTCATTGTACATATCTGTAGCAGGCTGCCTGGCTTGCAGTACTGCATGTTCCATCCAAAGGACTAGGCTTGCACCAGGGGACACTGGATGGTGGCATCTGCAGGAGAGGTGGCACGGTGAGTAGGGTGGTGGCAATGGAGAGCTGGCTAATGGTTCTGATGAGCACGGCTTCTGAATCAGAACAGGTTGATTTCATCAGTGTTAAAATCAGAATGATTTATCAAGAAAAAGTCCCAGGTCCCCTTCAAACAGCAGTCTCCATGGGAAATTTTATGGCCAGTCCTTGTGCAGACTCTTTCAGAGGTGTTGAGCACCCACTGTGCCCATTAATTTAAATAAGCCCATAATGTGGTTAACATTTAATAAAGTTGCAGTCTCCCCATGAACCAGGTTTACTGAGTGTTGCCTTCTTTCCTGCTGGGTCTGAGTCTGTTGGTCTGGATAATGTAAGAGACTTGGACTCAGAGCCCACCTTCTCCACTTGTGATTGCTAGAAATCTCCAAGCAGAGACTGCAGAGACTGAGTATTTACTAAGTAGAAAAGACTTTTATTTGAGGCTAAGCTTGTACACAAGTGAAAAATGAATAAGTTTGTACTGTGAAGAGTCCTTTTGAAAGATACATTTCTACTAAGTAATAATAATTTAACGCTGATAATTCTGATAAGTAAAAGCAGCCTATTGTATCAGTGATCGCACTGCACTGAACAGATAGCTTACCGCTCATTTAAAATCATTTAAAATCTCCAGATGTAGACTTAAAAAGAAAAGACTTAAATTGTGTGACTTAAAAAATAAAAAGTACTTAAAAAAAAGTGAAAATAGATCAGACCCCTGACCGGTTTGAATTAGCTTGCAAAGTCAGTGACTTCAGCAGGGCAGATAGGTCAGCTGAAAATTGGTGTTTAGTGTACACTTTTTTTATATGAGGATGCAGGCACTGTTTATACCTAAAGGAAATGTGAAAAATATGTATGGCCATTTTGTGTGCTGATTTGTTCTTATTTACAGTAGAGAGCCCAAGTAACTGTAACAAACAGCAAAATTCGTCATCTTTGGCATTCTGAATTTAAACAGACTGGTGGTGGTTGCTTTTGTAATTGAGCCTACTCTTGTAGGCTGGCTGCTTATGTTTCCAGTGTTGTGTCATCCAACTCTGCTTATAATAAATCTAACCAGTTTATTGTTCAAAACTCTGCACCAAGCCCTTGTCTACAATTGAATCTCAACTTATTTGTTTTTAAGAAGGAAAATAAGATTTGCAAAAAAATATATTTTTAAAGTTTAGTGTAGACAATGGTCCAGTTTTTCCATCACGTATTTTAATATTAGATAGTTAAATCGGAGATTGGATCTGTAGTCACCACTTAGCTCGGCTAATTTGTGTGGCTAAAACTTGATTTTGCCTTTTGGTGGCAACGTGGGGGAGATTTGCTCAGTGTGGAGTTCTCACTTCTTTTTCTTTCCTAGAGTTTTGCCAAGCATTCCTCCGGCCTCCCGCGCAGCCTCTGGCAGCCCTCTGGCCAAATCAGAGCATGGGCTCTAAGCAGAAGGGCAGTGCCCAAATGACTTGAATAGAAACATAAAAGATGTATATTGAATTTCCATTCTTCCTGTCTAGTATTAGTGCAATCTCAGTACTCTGTACTGTCTACCACAACAGTTAACTCTACATTTTCTTACAATCATCTTTGCTTAGGCTATGCCTGTGTGCTAGACTCTGGTTGCTGGAATAGGTGACATTACTGTTTTAAGGTCCGTCTCTAGCTACTCATTGAAATGAAGGAAGCATCTTACTTCACCAGAATCATGGCTCTGTGATATTACCACCATGACTCAGATTTTTTTTTGACAAAGCTTTTTTTTACTGGAAAATTAAGATTTGAGAAAAAAAAAAGAAAGAAAAAATAGAAATTTTGGGAAAGATGTGATCGTAGATGATAGTAGATGATGGTGATTCCTTTTCTGATTTAGGAAAGGATAATTGGAAGTTTTGAGATATTGTTGAAATATTTCATCTTGACATTTTGAAAAGAACATTTGTTTTAAAATGACTTTTTTGTTTCACATGGTTTAATGTACACACAAAGGTTCATTTTCTATTGAAAAGGTCAAAATCATTTCAAAGCAGTTTAAATGTTCAAAACAGATCCTTTCATTTGCCAGAATATCAATTCATGAATATTTTTATGATTTTAGCTTTTTCATTTGTGTATTTGATAAGAATTATACTTGAAAAACTTCACACAAAAGGAAGGCCACTTATCACCCATCCTTGTTCTGCAATTAATGATTTTTAAGAGACATTTTCCCTGGGAACGATGAGGGAAAGAAGTAATACTGACTTTCTTAAGCATGCTTTGATCTCAGTCTAAGTGCTCAAGAGCAAGGGGAAATTGGAGAGAAAAATGCTGGCTTTATTAAGGCTGTATTTTCAAGCACCATTTGCCCTAGGAAAAGATGTTTCATGAACACAAAGCAGCCATGAAACTGGAGTTTGGGAAGTTAAAAACCTTACCTGATGTAGCTTAAGTTGCTGGACTGAGGCATCTGATTTTTGTGGAGATCTAATACTCATGCCTGGAAATATGCCAGGACAGACCAAGGAAAGAAATGTTATTTCTGTTTTCTGACAATGTTACACAAGATCACTGACAGAATAAAAATAAGAAAGTCAGGGGTAATTTGACAATTGGCATATCAAGGCTTAGAAACCATATTAAAGGAACTATTAGACATGAATTAATTTTCCTTTGTCTCATTAATCAGCATCTTAGCTGTGCATCTCCTGTTGGAAGCAACAAACAATCATTTTCAGCAATCATTTTTCCACATTTTTTTTCATGCTATGACGAGTCACAGCCCTGTTGTGACTTATTTGAGACAGGGTGTAATATAGTATGATTATTAGTTTTGTGAATGACTCTTAGCTTTCCAACTAAAGTGAAATGTAATTCTTATTTTGAATGTGAAATGATGTATCTGAACAAAAATCTATGCAGTTCAACATTTTTGAAAAAGAGCTTGTGCGATGATTTTCATTTTATTCTTTTGCAATAACTGAGTACATGCAAAGTTGCATAGTTTCTGGTCTCAGATTCCACTCAAAGCCCCAGAAGAAGGAAGAAAAAAAGAGAAAAATACAAGGTACACTCTTTTGCCATGGGAACTCTGAAGTTTCTGATGACGTTCATTAAATGCCACAACCAACTTTTGACGTGCTGAGCAGTAAGTCTCATGACCCAGCAACAGAAAGCCAATCTAAGTCATGGAGTGGCTCTATTTGTCTTTTGTGTCTAGAAACCCACTGCTGGAATCTGCTGAGTGCCTTCAGAAACGTAGCAGAAGTTTCACTGACAAAATGCAAAGTCTTTGTGTTCTTACCTTCAGATTTTGAGCCCAATAAATAAAAGGTATCTAAATAAGCAGAGAAAGAAAATAAAATAAACCTCCCCACTAAATTCATCTCTTTTATAATGATATGAAGATTTTAAGCTGAAGGAAATCCATCAAACAAGACCTGTGAAGCAATTTGCCTTCAAGTTAAAAGAGAAGAGAAATAAATAATACTAATAAAACTCCCCAATATGCTAACACTATTTTAAGGAACCTTAAACTAAATATCACCAGCAAGAAAACTGTAGTTTTAGCAAAATTCTGATGCATTGCAGATCTATTAAGTTTTAGGTAGGTCCTGGAGGAAATGAAAAATCTATTAAAGCAAGAAGAAGAAGAAGCTGGATTAATACTGATAGCCTGAGAGAGCATTATTATTGAAACTAATGCAGAGATTTTCAAAGCAGCCTATATCCAGTAACCTTAGAGCTCTTTTTAGCTTTGTGTGAGTAGCTGAGTTCTCGTATCATCTTTGGAAACCTCACCAGAACTGCACTGTTTGACTTCTTGATGTTTTTGCATCCATATACTGCTACCAAAGTCCCCCTCACTTCACGCGAAGGTGAGCAGGCTAGTTAGCTAAGCAACATAGACACTGTGCAAATAAGTATAATACATTAAGATGTACGTTTATACCAAAAGCTCTAGGTAGAAAGGAAAGGTAGAAAAGCATCCTGCTTCAACAGTAGCTGTTGAAGAAGAAAGGAGCAATGGATTCACTAATGTTGTTATCCCTTTGCTTTGGGTTTTGACAAGGGTCGTGTTGTTCTAGTGAGGAAGTCATGATTAATGCTATTTGAACGAGTTAGCAGTCATGTAGGGCAAAGGAACACAGTCTGCTGCAAGTCAGGGAAATCTTGTCTAAATTCAGGCTAGGAATGAAAGACCTCATGGGTTTCAGATAATGAGATTTTATCCTCATGCTATCATTGTAGATAGAAAGGTAGATTTAGTAATTATAAGGCTGACTGGAGAACTTTTTTTTATTGTTGTTGTTGTTTTTGTTGCTTCTTGTTGATGCTTTTTTTCGAGGAAAATATAAAGCTCTAAAGCTTGAATTCAGAATCATCTCTGTGGTGGCCCCTGAAGGCTAGACTTAGAGGGTCTCTTGCCTCTGTTGTCCAGATGTCTCAGGCCCTTTGAAAAACAGCAGCTGTGTTTTTCAGGTATTTGGAATGTTTTAATGGAAAATCTAATGCTTCCAAGAAAAAGGAGAATCATATCTTCATTAAAAGACAGTCACAAACTATCTTCTGTGAGTTTTATTTTCAAAATTGTTTCAATGGGCTATTATTTACCCATTTACACTGGCAGATACATATACACATGGGAAAGGAAAAAAAAAGAAGTTATTTGCATGATAAATTCAACACATCCTAACTGTCATTTATCAGAGAGACTAAAATTACAAGACTTTTGCTCTGTCCAGATACTATGATTTGGAGGCTTTTGTCTAATGACTCCTGATCACTGGTTTATTTCTTAGCTAGGCTTTCTAGGAAAGCAATATGTATGCAACCAGCTTATCTGCCACTTTAACTCCAATAACACCTGAACCTGTTGGTGAGTTTATTTAAACTTGGTAGAGAAGAACAGTCAGATAATCTGTTCCTGCAGATTTCATTTCAGAGGGTACCAGAATTACTTGAGTGGAGAGGAAATACCCCACAGTATACCCCTGCCAAGAGAAATACTGAAATAGGACCCAATACAAAATCAGCTACTCTGTTCCCCGGAATGCTTGTTAAATGAGTGATGACTCAAACCAAGCCTATTTTAAGTGGTCAGTCTCTGTAAGCTGTCTCACAGGTAAGCATTTTAATAATTCTTTATATCTGAACTGAAGGAAAAGTTTGGTGTCATCTATAGAAAATATGTCAGACTCTTCCTTTACTCTTGAGCAAAATATTCTTTTGTTTGGAAGTAACAAGTTCAGCACGTTCTTTATTCATTGAAGTTTTATTTATGATTTTTTTACAAAAAAGGTATACTCCTTTTCTTCATTTAATGAAATTGTAAATACTGAGGAGACATCTCAAAAGCTCTTCGAAACTGGAAAATTCCTAAGTATATTGATTAGCTATGTCTACACATATTTTTAAAAGAAGAAGTTGGCTTTTCTAAGTCCTAGCTTTCTGTATCCTCTGTTGACTCAGCTGACAAAACTTCTTCCAAAACTTGTGATTTATTAATTAGGCGTGGACACTCTACAGGTAGGAGGCGTGACATGAGCACTGTAAATGAACAAATGAATGGGTTTTTTTGCAGAGACTTGTATATAGGCCTACTCTCATACAGCAGCATCCTTTGGCATCTGCTTCTCATTTTTCTCTGGAAGTGGTTGTTCTCCTGGTGGCACTATCTTGTCCTTTGGCTCTTATTTTGGAAGACATTTAATCACAACCAGGATGGCAGTATTTAGAATGTGACTGAAAGGAAATAGCTCCAAAGAAAAACACAGATCCAGAGCACAGTTTTAGCTAGAACACACTGAAAACACTTTGATTACTTTATTTTATTACACTTTCAATGCTGCAAAGCAACATTTCCATCAAGAAAAGGATAGCCATCAAGAAATGGCTAATTTTGCTTATATATATATATATTGCAATTAGAGAGCTATATATTAAAGTGATGTTGTGCTGTAATTAGCAGCAAGTTTCAGGATTTCTTTGTATCAGGCAGAAAGGTTTGCTTTTCATACCAAATGTCCCCTTTGGGGAGGAAATATCAGATGAAGAGCATTTCACCAGATCAATAGATGACACCAACAGGAAAGGAAACTTGCATTTGTCTTGCCGTGTCTTACATGCAGCTATGGGCAGTAGAGAAAATTATGTTATCAGGAGATTATCTCTGATAAGAGGATATCTCTCTAACTCCCAGCGCAGCTAGCAATCATGCATTGATTTTAGAGAAACAAACTGTGACAATTTTTTAATTCCTGTTTTATGCTATGGAAACAGAGAACTAAAGCCATGTCTCAGTGTTGAAAGAAAATTTGTGAAATTTCTTTTCAAAGGCTGCCAGGCAGCCCTTTATAGTACTCCTTGAACACCTTAAACACAGCTAGTATCTATTAAGTCATATAGTATAACGAGAAGAGGAACACTGAAGAAGAAATTATGGAGTTTTCTCTCTTTCCCTTTCTCTATTTTTTAAAGGCGGGAGACCTGATTTCTATAAACAACCCCCTAAAGGTACTCGCCTACCAATAACAGTCCACTGTAAAATAGATAAGGTTCTCATTATGTATTGTCCATGTCTTGATCATAATTTCTATCATGGTTGACATTTTGGTCCAGTTATATCAGGTACATTCTGTGTAAGTCCTTTAGAAGACTGGGATAAAGCCCTGCTGAATGCAGGATGATTTTGCCTTGGGGGAGAGAGTTAGTCAAAGAGCACATAGTTCAAGGTGGATTTCTAGTCAGATTCTGCAGGACTGGGACATTCTAAAAGAAATATTTTTGAATCAAACACAGCTCAGAAGGAATTAAATTAGTTCTTTAATGCTTGGATTTTCTCCAGAGCCATCAACACAAATTACATTCTAAAATAGGCAGCTAAATATAATAACCATTAAATTGAAAAGAAAAAGTTAATACTGTTATTATGTGATGCATTTTGTTTGAGTAAATTATATGGATAATTTTCACCATAATTTCAGTGGTGTTTATAAAAACCTTTTAAAAGATTTAAAAGATTTCAGTTCAACATTTCCTATATGTGTATTTTTTCATAATGTAATTGAATTTAAGATACCTGTACAGTATTTAAGTTGCCTTTGTCTTGATAACCACTTAATGATGTTTTAGATGAAATAGATTTAAATCATAACCTAGTATATTCTGCATATTCTCATAACCTCTCCTCTATTGTTGTCCTCTTCCTTTTTAAAATTTTAAATGGACTAACATAGCTGTCTTTCCAAAAAAAAAGGTTACATTAAAGCAATAGTTTTATTTAAAAGGCAGTATTATAGCACTTGTTCAAACTTCAGACTCTTTTATTAAAACCTTGAGGAGGAGTTCCTCCCAAAAGGTGTTTTTTCAGCTGCATTTGGACAAAGCATGTATTCTAGACTTCTATTTGGGAAACTCCTTTTCTTAATGTATTACATATTCATTGTACTTTCATGAATTGCTTTATTTGGACATGTTTAAATGTACAAGGATTTATTTTTAACGGTCTTCTTATTAGCATTACCTAGGTCACATCATACTTACTTGTTTTCACAAATACTTAACATGTTGGTTGTTACTGTTTTTTTCATTGAAGAAAGACAGAGAAAAGCAAATAGCAAAAAAAAAAAAAAAAAAAGAAAAAAGAAAAAAAAAGAGCAAATTATCAGTATTCCTGGGTCAAGCTGTTCTCTGAATGTGGATGTACTGAAACACAAAATAATATTAACTGAGAAAATTTAATTGGTACAGAGACAAAATTTACTTTCAAATATCAAAGTTACTCTAAATGTAAGTGTCAACTTTCCCTCTGAATTTGTTTTGTAAATTTTGCTATGGAAGAGGAAAGATCATTTTTTCAGGTAAGTACAGAATCTGCTAGAGGTTTCCCTGTTATAATACAAGTGCACTCTTTTAGAAGCATTTTAATGTACAAGCTACAGCCAGAGATTCACTTTTATCTCTCATCTCACACCCACCTAGTTCTGTGGTGTGCAAGTGTTATAAATTTGCATGTGAACTGAATTATTCTGTCAGTTTTACAACAAGCATCTGAAATGCAGCAT
>JAUBOD010000053.1:1206068-1219288 GCA_032353885.1 Nothura maculosa | reverse complement strand
CTCAGTGCACAGCTCACAGATGGTGTTTGAGTGTTTAGTGTTTCTCTGAAGTTAGAGATGTATTTGGTCAGGAGGAAGATTATATTTTTCCTCCTGATAGAGTAAATGTCCATGGGGATATTTTTGTCTCAAGGTAGAAACAGTTCCACACAGCAGGTACAGGGCACTCTTGCAGTTCGATCAAGATTATTGCATACAAACATACTATATAGGTGTGTATAGGTGTAGATAAGCTTGAAGAGTGTATGGATGACCTTGTAGGGTATACACATGCATTTGAAGGTGATATTTGTCACCTTTAAGTTTCTTTTTTCATGGACTTTTTCTATTTTTTTATTGCTGATGCACAATGTTGACCAATCATGCAATTTACTGGTAGCACAACTCTACGGATTGTTCTGTGTTCATGAGATCTATACCTTCACTTACATCTCTCATCCTCCTGAATCCATTGTGCCTTTTTCTCCTTCATTCATTGTTTTCCTGTTGTCGTAAAATAGTCAGAGGGCAAGAAGGAGTGAAGGAGTTACAGGCTTTTGTTTACATTTTGACTGGCCTAGTCATGTCATGAGGATGAACAACAGACTCAGACTGTCCGCGGTCTTTTGTTCATTTCTAGAACAAAATATAAAACAGAACTTCTCAAAAGTTCTGAAAGCTGCACTTGACTGTCCTTGTTTCATGTTTTTTCCCATCCAGAGTTGGAATCTGACAGACTGGAATATTTAAACAAAGTCTGCTCTTGTAAGATTTCCAGACTATTTTACAAAGCCAAGCAAGTCATGAAAATGCAGTTGAGCATGAAATAGGCAAAATTTTAGTTGCCTACCTAAACTGCAGCCATGATGACAAATCATTTGTATTTGTCATTTTTGCTTTGTCATTGTCAAATGTGATTCAAAGCCAAAATGTGCAAAACACTGGCCTTTCCTGGGAGCTCAGTGCAAGGAATTACACTGTCCTCCAGAAATATTAATGCTGTACTTGAATTTTGTGATCTCTCTTCCTTCTTATCTTTCCTTTCCAGTTTGGCAAGAAATCTCCTCTTAAGTATCTCAGTTAATTCTCCAGGAAATTCTCAGCTTGCTGAAAGCAGAAGATGTCTCCTCTGCCCACTGTACACCTTTGGGTTGCTGAGGACAAGAGCATGCCTATGCTGCTATAAATCCTTCTATAGCAAGAGGTGAGGTTGATCATTTGAGATTTAACACAGATGTATCCAGAGAAATAAGAAGCTGTTAGCTCTTCCTTCCCTTCATTTTGGATGAGCAGGTTTGGACCACTGACTTTCACTGCCTGTTCCTGAACAGAAAGAAGCTAAGTAGTGGGGATAACAACAGCTGTGCCAGTAGATACATCTCTGAATTTCTCAGCAGGACTGAGTTGAAGGGAAAATTCAAGCACTGGGCTTGTGCTGGCTCTGGATGATGCACATGATACAAACACACCTGCGCTGAGGCTGATCCAGAGTCTGCTGCCTGCTGGCCCTCTTCTCATATTCTTCTCATATGTTCTCCCATGGAGCATAGCAACCATGGCACTGCTAATTGGCTCTGTAGGGTCTTATGGTGCTTATTCAGAGCTGGTGTTGCCAGCTGCACTCATGTTCTTATGGTCAGATTCTTTGCAGCAAACCAAAACAAGACTGGTCTGGGTGATTATTGACTTTTTTTTTAAAAAAACTTTTTCCTATTTTGCAAGCCCATTTAACTTCTACCTTCCTTCTTTGTTCTTGGATTTGGAATAGTTCTGGCAAATTTTCATTTTTCCATCACAAGTGTACCTGGAAAATAAGCCTAACAAGATTTCCAGTATTTCTTTTGTACCATGACTTTGAATTTTTCGGCAAGCTGTGGAACAAATGCCCCTACAGACATTTTCATTTTAAGGTATTATCTAATTTGAAGGGATCTTCAAATCTGTTTTGCCACTTCTCTCATATACGAAATAGCTCCTAATAACAACACAAGTTCTCATTAGAAGATGTTCTTCAATGCCTATGGCTCATTAGCAGTGTAACTTGTGGTAGCTTTTTTCCTTGTTGCTTACAAATGACATGTTATGACACATGGGTATATCCTAAAAAGAGAATAGCAAAAATGGTGTCTTCATCCTTACCAGATTTTCTGTCTACTTATATTCACTTTGCATGCAAAAAACATAAAAGTAACATTTCACAAGGAACCCGTTGGGTAGAACAATGGTCTATTACTCAGCAGAGCTCAATTTTTAGCTCTGACACTGGCTTATTGGGCAAAAGCATGTGTGTCATCAGTGCAGCTTGGGATAAAAACAATATCTTTGTAATGCAATGTGAGATTTATAAATGAAAAATATTATGCAGCAGGAATAATAATAAAATCCTGGTAATGATAATAAAATTATGTTTTTTTATATGTTTATGCTATGTGCGATGAAAGGACCTGAATTCAATTCCGCCTGATGTGTGATCAGTGATGCTGTTAACTGGTTTCCATTTTAAGAGCTACATGTATTAATGTATTATCTTTAGATGTACCTTCAGATACAGCTGTGCTTTTCCATTGCAAGTAATAACATTTCATTGTAGTAACTTAGGGCAACATTTGCTGTGTCTTTATTACTATTGATAAGCCATAAAGAACTTGGACTGATTTATAGATTCTACGCCAAATTTGAATACCTGCCATTTGTGGTGATGACAAGCAGGCATCTTTTTATTTGTAAACTGATACGTTGCACAAATTCTTGGTCTGTAAGGACTGTGATTCCCTGAAAATAATTTGCATAAAGTCATTTCTGTTTGTATTTATGCGTTAAATATCTTCTCATGGTTTATAAGTAACACACAACATTTATTTTACTTTGTGCTATGCAATGTAAATAATAGATACATTCGTGACTAGATTCTGACTGCCTCATATGGTAAACCTCAGCGTAGCTCACAGTTACACCAGCTGAGAATCCACCCTTGCCACTCGTATAAGTGCCTGTGTTTGAGTGCATTATTAGATATTCTCCACAGTTTATCATCAGTGAAGCTGTCATCCAAGGGCACACAGTGCCTTCTATCAGCCATTCTTTTCTGTCTCCATTACTTTGCTGTCTTCATCATTAAATGTAGCTTAAGAGAATCTGTACATCATTTCCTTTCTTCTGAACAATTTACACTGAAATAATTTACCTGCTTTTATGGTAATTTGGGCTCTCTTATTTACTAGTCCAGCATTTTGCAAATAAAAAAAGGCAAAATTAATGCCCTAGAACAGATACATTTGGCCAAATTAATTATCAGTAATCCAAGGAATCATGGATAAAACCATTGCTCAAGTAGCTTCTTATCTGAAGCTTTATTCAGTTTCACCTAAGCATTTTATTTTATTTTCTGTGGATGGAGGGGTTGTTTTGTTTTTGAAAGGTAATACTCATGCTCTCTGCCCTGGAGCAACTTTGTATAAATCTCTTCTAGAAACTCTATCTGCCAGCACTGTCACTCCACCCACAATCTTTCGCTAGTAGTGCCTACTAAAAGTATTTAAAGGGTCTGTTTCCACTTGTTTGGTACATTTCATGTCATGTTTCTGTCTCCTCCTTCTTCATTCCTCAAGACAGTCAATAGAAGATATCATTTAAGACTAGTGTTTTGAAGTGACAACCAATAAACAGCCTTATGCCATGATTAATGAGTATTCAAGGACAGTTTGCTGTAACTGAATACGTTTGTGCACATCAAGTTTGTTTTAAAGAACTGAAAATATTCTGTTCACAGGTTGGAGCCTTCATTGAGTCACTGGATATGTATTTTTTTCCTCAACAAATTCTGCCATCGCTGATAGTATTCATTTCAAAGTTTTATATAGTCACCTGGAAGTGCAAAAGAATATGGAAGCAGCATTCATAGAATTTGGGCTGTCTCACAAGTTAAACAATAAGAAGGATTTTAAATTCCACTAAAAAGTTGGAAATTATAGTCAACGTGTGAGGAGAATTGTAATATCATTTAAATGAAAATTACATTTTCAAAAATCCGAAGGAATGTTGTTTGGTTCTACCTAACATATATAATTATCTTACTTCTTTTGGCTCCCAGAAATTTTGTAATTTTGTAGAATTTCTGAGTTGCTGTTGCATTTTTCAGTTGTAATGTGTATTGACATAAAGAGATGATATTATTGTCCCAATTTAAGCCAGATCTAAGTTAGCAGAAGGCTTTTAAAATTTGCTAACACTGAGCATGATAGGAATTTGCCTATTTTCTTTTGGAATTTTTTCCGTACGAGATTGCTTCATTGAAAGGTGCCAGCATTTTGTCAGGGCTGACAATGAATGGACCTTCATTCTGCTCTTTTTCATCTTAATGTCTTAAAAAATTTGTCTTTCCTCATAGGTGACATTAGCTGTTTTGAACGTTCAGCATCTTGAGAGTGAAAGTGAAACAGGGAGAAACAGAGGGACCAGAGCACAAGCTGAAGATGTTCTTTGCTGCCAAAATCTTAGAGAGTCATATAGACATGTTTGGTTTTGTATTCATGGTGCTTACACAAACAGCTTCCAATGCAGTGAATAAAGAGCTAAACTGGCACTCATGAGCTGCTGCGAAAATGCTGATTGCATAGCTGGATTCTGTCTCCATGAGAAAGAAGCTGTCTCTCCTTTGGAACTGGAAGTTTTGTTCCCTATTTTTTCTTAGTGCTTTGGGATCATTGTGAATGAAAGTGGACTATATTTTCAGAACTCTTGTTTTGAATGGCATGTCTTCCTTTCTGATCTGTGTGTCAAGTGGGAGGAATGGTTTATATCTTGAAACATTTTATAAGGGTTATATCTCAGGGGCAGCTTTGGTTAGTGAAGTGAACCCAAATAATCTATTAGCAAATGATTCTTACAGGAAGTGAGCTGGTGAGTTCAATGCAGATTTTTGTAGAAATATGTGATTCTTGGAATCACATATCAGCTCAGAGGCTAGTTGGCTGTGATGCGCATGGGATATGTATTTCTGACATGGATGCCGCCAGGTGGAACATCTGTATGATTCCACTTGTTTGCTGAAGGATCAGGAAAATATTATGAGCTAAAATAGTCTTATGTATTTTTTTCCTCACAAAAACAAAAAAAAAAAGAAAAAAGGAAGTCTATGGAAATGGCTAACCTGCCCTATTAACTTTCCTGAGTGGATGAATAGCTCGCATGCATGTTTAATGGCAACAGTTAAATAGCACAGTTTTAATGGAAACTGTTAAATAGTTCTCTTTTTATTTAAAAAGAAATATAGCTTCAGAGTTGGGAACATCTGGAATGTCATGGTTATTTTAGTCTTATTCCATAGTCAACTTATTTCTTACATTACAGGTTTGAGGAGAGGAATTTCTTTCTTTTCTTTTCTTTTTCCTTCCTTCCTTGCTTGCTTCCTTCTTTCCTCTCTTCCTCCCTCTCTTGTTTTTCAAAAAACATTGTAATTTCATAATATTAATGACATTTGTTGGGATGCTTTTGTGGCTCCCTATGGCTAAACAGTTAACAAGACAAGAAGGAGTTGTTTTTTAGCTTGAAGTCTGTAAAGTAGGACTTTATGACCGATTGCAATATAAGTAAACTGGACTGCAATGTTTCCAGAAGTTCTTCAAAATCTCTTGCAAATCCAATGCCTGAAAGAATCACCAGTTCCTGCCCAAATGATACTTTTGTATTTATTGGTACTTGAGGTTTTATTAGTAACCCATAAACTAATTATTTGCTTACTGGCAGTGAAATGAATAGCTTCTTGCCATTTTCATGCAAACAAACAAATCTGTAGATGACAGAAAGCTAAAACACCAGTGATAAAACTGAGATGCAGTCATTTTTTTTGTATGAACAAGATGGAGACAATAACTGTACATTTTTTGTATCAACAAGTTGGATACAATAAGATTGTCAAAAGTGATGCGGTCCAACTCACAGTCAAAAAGCCAGGCTTAAAGTGCTTCTAGTACATTGCTATGAAGTCCATCACCCTTTACATGGAGGTGTGCACCCTGGAGATATCTCTGATTCCTCACACGGTCAGGTAGGTAATGGGAATTTTTTCATGAGGAGAGAGGCTGGAGGTATGTCTCCTCCCATGCATGTTTCCTGCTCAGCACAGAGAGTCAGGAGTCATTAATGTGACGTCAAAACCAGTCCTCAAATCCAAGTCCTGCATCTGGCAAATTTCAGAGGAGATCATTTTCAAACTCAGAGCAAAGACTCCTTTTAAGCTTCCTCATGACTATTTGTAGATCTGAGAGAGTGGCAGGCATAACTTTTTGAGTACTGGAGAAAGAAATATGTATATGTAGACAGGAAAAGGCATTGCAAGACCATAAAGTACAGTGCAAATATTGTTGTTATTTCTTCTCCAGTCATATGGTACACTTAAAGAAGCCAACATGTTTTCGTCCACAAAAAGATCTTTATGCTTCTGAACTTTCATAAGGCTTAATCAGTACAAATAACTGTACAAGCACAATGACATCAAACTTGGTTCTGAGTCATGTGTCTCAGCTGCTTAGTCACTTAAATCAGTTGAAATAAGCGTAGCAGTTAGAAGTTTCAAAAGGTCAAAGAAGCTACTGTCTTTTTAGCTTTGAATCAACTGAGAGATTCCAGTTTCTTGGACACCATAAGGCCAAGACTGCATCGCTGCATCTGTTTTCCCCTTTGAAGCTGCACAATAATTAGCTTAAAGGGCAACTTATACCACATTCAGTGAGAGAATAATGAAAAGTATAACTTCCTTTCTCTTTTCTCTTTCACATGAAACTAGTTTAAAGATGAGTTTGAGCCTACATTGTATGCAGAAATATTTGACTGAAGTACTTTTAGCCCAGCACACACACACATACAAAAGTTCAAATTTTCCATTAGAATGAATATCTGTTGGTATAAATATGAGAATTCTACTACTCCTTACTTGGAAGAAAAAGAGACAACAAAGCATTCCTTAGAAAGCAATTTTTAAGAAAATTGAAATCCAAGTGAAAGACTTCTAAAAGCATGTTTTAAAATATTATTTGCTATTTTTATTTATAAAAGCAGAAGCACAGTTTCTTGGAGGAAGCCACCGCTCATATGGACTACACTGAAAGAAAAATTTTCCTTTTTTTTCCCTACCTACATGTGTTGGTCAGTTAAATGTGGCATTCACTCTGATCATAATATTTGTCTTTATGACAGAACTCCAGCGTCTTAGAGACTGTTATTCCTTGTATATTCATCCAAGTGACTCTTTTTTGTTTTATTTCCATGTATTTCTAGCTGTCGTTCTGCCGTAGAAGTGACGCTGTCCAAAAGGATTATTGAACATTTCCATTTTGGGATGTATGCAGTCTTCTCAGAACTGGGAACCACACACTGGCGTTCTTGGGACTTCTGGCTGGTTGTCCTGTTAGTAGTCTTACTTTGGTTCATGAGACTTTACCTGCATTATTGCAGTCAGTGGCTATTCCTTCAGGCCATCGCAGTTCCTGTTACAAAGTAAGTCCTGTTGCCTTCTTTCTTGGTTGGATTATTTCTACCAACAGCCAAACTGAAAGGTTCCTTCACACTAAGAAGAGGTTCTTCACACTAAGAATGACCAAGACCTGTGCTAGGAAGCTGCATGCAAGTCCACATAGGAGCCTCCACAGAGATTAGAAAAAGACCCAGCTCTGGATGCATATTTGATGTTACCAAAGTGATTTGCCAGTAAAATATTTTATAACGATTTTAATTTGATATATCGGATTTATTAAGAGGATTGTACAGGGTTGACACATTTTAACTACATGACATATTAACTTTAGCTCAGTAATCAGACCTCTCGAGAGAGTTCTAGGAAAATCATTCCAATAGTTCCAATAGTTCCAGTAGTCCAATATCATGCCAGTAGTTGACATGGATGGAGATGTCAATGGAGATGGAGAACAGATCCACAAGATAATATGTAACTACTTCCCTATATGTTGGCTAGAAAATGGGTTATAGGCCAAATAAGATCAGTCATGGTTAGGGAAAGGAAGATTTTTCCATTAGAAGATTTTTTTTTTCTTTCACTTTAAAGCATTATGCAAACCTGTTTCAGTCAGTAGCAATTGGTGGCATTCAACTCTGTGACCTATGTCTGTTATGTGCTAGCCTGGATGATACTGGCATTGCTGGGTAGACTTAGAACGGATTATTTGGGCAGACTATGGTCAGCAATGATATGTTAAGAGGATATTCTAGATCTTAACATAAAACCAGGTATCACTTGTGTCAAGCCTTGCAAAAGGCCAGGAGGTTTCAGCCAGCTGCCATTAAAACTGTTGTGAGGCCAAGGAACAAGAATCTGTGAAACGAAAGGAAACAAAACAGAAGGAAATAATATGGGGCAGTGAGGAAGTTATGTTCGAATCACCGCAAGCTCAGACACATAACTATATTAATGAAAACATTCTCAAGCATGGTGACCTGGATTAGTGACCAAATATATAAATGGGCGTCCTCAGTGCAAGTGACGGATTTGAACACTCTCTAGTTTCAATAGTAACACTGACAAATAAAAATCAAACTGAAAACCAAGCCACTTTTAGTTACTAGGTGTAGGTGGATGCAGAAATAAAATTTAAGCCATTTTAATTGACAATTTTTGCCTTAAAATTCAGCATCTGTGTGTAGCTCATAATATCATGTGGTTATTGCTACCTGCAGCACAGGGTGTTTGCTTACTGCCTGTTGCTGGGAATGCTCAGAGCTTATCAAAACCTGCTCGTTGGAGGCAAGTGGGACATTTTCATTCCTTCTAAGGATGATGCAAACTGTGCATTTCCGGACATGTTTCCTGTTTTGTGCTGTTGTGTGCAGCTACTTCCAAAGTTACTGCAATATGCAGAAAGGCGTGAGGTGCGGAGACCTGAGCTCACATTGGTGCTTGTTATTGCAGTGCATTTCTGTAACCCAACCTGCACCATCCCAAGGGTATGGATGTGTGCCCACTGAACAGAGAGTGAAAGGGGATCAAAGGAGAAGGATGAAAGAAGAAACAGGAGTTTGGGCTTTAGACTTGTTTTTGGATAGCTTCATACACTTTCTAGTGTGAGCCTATTGGGAGATAGGTGGAAACCATGTTTGGGAGTGCTCAGAAATTTATCCTGTGGATACAAAATTGAATTGTGCTTCTGTTACTGCAGAGAGTATTGTGACCAACCTAGGGATTTCATGTTAACACTGAAATGTGTTGTCGGTATTATTCTACTTTTGTAATGACCAGTACAAGAACAGAGACAAACTCTCCACTGCCTTTCTACTTTGCTTATTCACAGATTCCAGTTTTTTCCTCACACGGTCGAACTGTGCTACCAGAACTCCTTACTGCAGACCAGTGAAGAGCTGGCCATGGTCGTTGTGGGACCCCTAACCTTGAACGCAGGGCTGCTGCTTTTGGTTCTGATCAGATGGGGCTGTCAGCAGCTGTTTGACTCATTCCCTTTCTTCTTGTCAAGGTTTATCATGACTATGGGACTCTGGACAGTTCTGGACCCTCTGGCAGTATTTGTAGTGGATTTATTCCTGGGGGTAAGTCACTTAAAATAACTTGGACATGAGTCCTTGACGTAGAAGTTTGTTTTATTCAGTGAATCAGTGAAAGATATGAAATTCAACCGCCGGCAATGGAACATGAAAGTTAAAAAGAAATTAAATAATAATGTTATGCATTACCTTTTTATTAACAAAATTCCCATCTAATAGAGTCAGAGTGTTTCTGCATAAAATTAAGAGCACTGTACAAGCCTTATATGGAGATAAGGAAGTATATCCAACCCTGGAATGATAGCTTCTACTTTGAAAAGGTTTACTGCAATTTTCAGTATTAATGGGAATGGGTTAATGAGTGCTCCTTGTTTTTACCATTTCAGATTTTTCTAAGTACTGAAACAGAGAAACTAAAAAAGAATCAAAACAAAGGTCCTCTGACATGCCAGATAGTTAATACTCTTTGTTGGTACCTAGAAAACACTTGCAGGATGGTAGGACAAGCTTCTTTACTTAAAATCACCAACTCGTACTACATGTATGTGTGTGCATTGGTGGCCCAAGAGCTTCTGTCACATGCAATGTAGTGTCCAGCCTCCCAGAACTTGCCCTTCAGATTTGAGCCTCTCTGTGCATTTGACATAGGGGCCTTTTAATGGGTATCTGGTAACATGAGCTTTTGTGTGTATGTGTGCAGTTCTCCTGGTCTCCTGGGTTGAGCCTGCCTTGGAGTGATGTGTAAGGATAACTCATTTTCCCATTGAGGATCAGCAGTCTGTGGTGTGGGTCAGGTTTTCTCATGTCTCCTGCATCCTTGTCCCCTAACAGCAGCTATATTAGATTTACTTGCCAATCTATTTTAGATCAAGGATTTTTAAAATATTGTCTTGTGGTAATAGGAGTTATTTCCGTGTTACAGTGTATTTTAGTACCTCAAATGGACTGAATTCTTATTAAAGATGACAGATAGTCCTGGAGACATAGTTTTATTTGTTTACCAGGTAATTTTATTATTATTAAAAGAAGACTAGAGAGCAGGTGAATGTCTGGAGGGACAGGGTGTTCAACTCCAAGTTTAAGATACTGTATCAAAAGTATGATTCCAGACTTGATTTACTGCAAGTCTATGGAAGAATCATTCCAGGGTTAGGAAACAGGGTTAGGAAATTCAACAGTTTTGATGAATTTAGTTCAAGCTCCGACTCTGCTGGAGTTTTTCTGGTATCAGTCATTTAGTCTATCTGTGGCTTCTTCCTTCATTTGTAAAATGCAGAAAATATCACTTTTTTATTCCCATGGGTATGTTTCACCATAAAAAAGTTAGAAATTGCAAAATGCTTACGTCATCATCATCATGTGGTATGACAAGTACCCAGGACAGATATTGATACATGTATTTTAAATAATTTAATAATAAAACACCTTTCTTGTGTCTTTGAAAAACATGGAAGGATTGATACAAACTCTTTGTTAGAAAAAATAGATTTTTTTTTACCTTACAGAAAAAAGCCTGCTTGGATAATAAAGAAATTTACTCTTCCTTGCCATTCAGTCTTCTACCTCTCTGGAGGGATGTTAGAATGTGATTACTCTGCAGAGGTTTTTCCTTGGCAGGCAGTTTCTTCTGTAAGATGAGGAAGAAGGCACCAAGTTTCTATGTAAGCAGAGAAGATAGAATAAGAAGTCAGAACTGAACTGAAAGATATTTTTCCCTTTTTTTCTTTTATTTTTAAGAGTACTGATAGATCTGGATTAGTGACTAAATCCTTATATGCCATTACCAGTCTCTTGGGACCTCTAATTTCCATTACAGAAACCTGGAAGTGGAGAGAGAACAGAAAATATAGTCAAGATTCTTACTTTTTATAGCACCCATCATTGGACTTGTAAATGTCTTTCCTTCAGCAAGCTTCTTACTGTGCGTGTCATCACAAGGGTAGTCAAAAACAGGTAGAAAGTATTGACTGTTTTGGGGATTAGCCCAGACAAATTGTTCTAGAAGATGCACATTTATTGAAATGTAATGGTCACAAATTTTCTTTTTTCATATTTTTTTTCTGGATGTTACTGGATGTTTTACTGGATGTTTTAGTTGTGTTATTTCCTTACAAAAGGTGCTAATATCATTTTGTTTGAATACTATTGTAATTGTACGACATTAAAACAAAAAGTGAAGAGATAGATTGATTTTAACACTGAGCAGAAGATCCATGACATGTAGCTAAATTCTTCTAAATTGATCCAGCAGAGGGCAATAATATGTCAAAACAGTAGCTAGTTCTTAAAAACTAGATATGGAAAAAAAAGGAAAACCATAAAATTTTGAGGAAATTTCATTCCCATTTTATTGGAAACACAGAGTGCTACAAAAAATTGGGATTCTTTTTTTTAGAAACACACAAACTCCCCATTAAATGACTATTTTAATCTATCAATATTAATTTTGTGCAAATATTTAGTGTGAGAAAGATTTATGTAGTAAATGTATTCCATTCCTCAGTAGAATGGAAGTAGTTATTCATGTTTATTTTTTAAAGAGCAGTTGAAATTAATTATTGACCATCTACCTAAGTAGAGTACGTATACAAGTCAGGTACTTCCAACGAAGCTATTACTGACACAACTTACAGTAAAAAGAGGTCTTTAATTCCACCAAAGCAATGGAATCCATATAAAGTACAGTCAAATCTGTTCAGTAGTATTGGTCACATTGTGTCTCAATTTCTTCATGAGAGAAAAAGAAATTAAGAGGGCTGTATCTTAAAACATTGCACATGTTTGTTGCTTCTTTGGTATTACAGGCTTTTTTTGTGGCTTTCCAAATTGTACTTGGACACTACAATGGGTTGCAAGAGGAATGTTTCATTTTCTGACTTAAAACATTCCAGACAGACATGATAATACATGTGCATAAATTAAAATGCTGCTTTATAAGGGGGAACTTCTCTTTTTTGCACTGAAAGAAGGTCAAACCCTTTCTGCAAAACTTAACGCAACCCTGCTGGTGTCCCCTGTTGATCTACTTGTAGTTGCTTTCTCCATTTTTCTCACCTCATTGGGTCTCAGTGAAGCTTTGTGAATCACTACCTTCTTTGACTGATGCTATTTTTTGCAAGGCTAGAGAAAAAGCTCTACTAGTCTGCTGGGTGACAGCTAGCAACACACACAGACATCCTGGTTCTTCAGTTTGATATTTCAGAGAACATTATTACTGCTTACATTTTCCAATGGTAGCATCAAATCTTGATTTGAAAAAGGGAATTGGTGCAGATATTTTCCCCACTTAATATGTTATTGAGACTCAGGTTGAGTACTTTAAATGAGATAAGAATTTTATTCCCTGAGTAAATAGGGCATATCTGTAAGGTAGATTTTAATGGCACTAAAACAAGTGAGAAAGCAGTCTATATATGTTTCACATCTCATGGTTACTTTTAAGATCAGTGTAGCAGACTCCTGATTCTGAGGCTGTGTGCCCGACAAATGACAGTGAAACTCTTTTTTATAAAGAAACTCATAATCTTTTGTGCTTATAGATGAACATGCTCATGAAATTTGGCATTTTCTGATTTTGATTTTTTTCCCCTCCCTACAGCGATTTGCAAAGAGTGTAGAGAAACCCATTGCTGATGCTGCCAAGCTCTACTGGGTCTTTCAAAGAGCAGAGGAATCAGGGATTCCTGGTGCACTAATCACTGTGCTGCTTTATGCAATTCTGTTCCTCATTTCAT
>JAUBOD010000053.1:1187518-1205968 GCA_032353885.1 Nothura maculosa | reverse complement strand
TCAAAGAGCAGAGGAATCAGGGATTCCTGGTGCACTAATCACTGTGCTGCTTTATGCAATTCTGTTCCTCATTTCATTAGCAGTATTATACTTTTACTTTCTCAGGTATGTCTTTCTTATGATCCACTTATAAGCTTAGGCTCAAGTCTGTGTTCCTCCTCTTACAAGGTAAAATAGCATGATATCAGAAAAAATATATCGATATATCAGTATGTCATATATCCACAGCACAGATTTCAGACTATCAAGAGAATTAATTCTTGTTTAACTTTCAATATGTTTGTATTTGGTGGGTACTTTAGAGGGAGTTTCCATTCAATTTCCTTAACAGGAATACAGTGGATAACTTGCTCTTTCATCTTGTCTAGAAGCCTCTGTTCCACTGGCCCACTATAACGGTTTAAGGTCTAAGGTGTGTATATCTCTTATTTAAGTTCTTTGGAAGATTTTAGCTTTGGACTTCCAAGTAGAGTTTTTGTACGACCTCTATCTCATACCGCTATAGACCACAGAGTCTGACACCTTTAGATGACATAGTTTTAGACTTGATACAGCTGAATGCTTGATCTGGTGCATGATAAGATATACTCCAAAAAAAAAAAAGTTACTTTTGCCTATTATAATGTTAATAAATTCAACTTCATCATGGAATCAAACCAGCTACATTTCTTGCCAGCTTTCTAGCAGACTTCATTAGTTATACAGACACTAGGCAAAAGCATGGGAAACTGAGAGCAAATGAAAATGGTTGTTAAATGTATTGGCTGAAGAAGTGTATTTGCCTTTTTGTGAGAAACTCATTTATAATGCAGTATGAATTTTTTACTGGCCCTTCATTACTCAGTGATGAACGCTGGATGATGGCAAGTAACCATAAAAAACGGTATGCAAAGGCAAAATCCAAGCAGTTCTAAGAATAGAAATGCTTAGTATATTGCTTCCATCTGACAGAATCATCCCTAGGTCGTCGTCTTTCCTCAAACTCCATTACAGCAGGCAGAAAAAGATAAATGGCAAACTAAATTTCTGCAAAGTATTTCAAAGCTCCTGTATTCCTGGAAGCTGTACACAACTCCAATGTACTGGTAGTCTAGTTAATTAGTTTTTGAGATGTTAATGCCTTCTTAATCATTGACTTAATAGTTTTGAATAGCTTCATAAGTTTTAGCTGCTGTCGTTTATTACTCAGGAAAATTAATTTAAATTAAAACATTTGTAAGGCAGGTTTTTATGAGAATATTACCAACATCTTCATTGTCTAGGGAACAGGTGCAAGATCATCAAAGGTTCTTTTCCTTCTGGATCAATTTTCCCATAATGTTTTCCAATAAAGGGGTGGGGGGAGAACGTTACTGGGGGGAAAAAAAGTTGTCTTAGAGCAACACATTTTAAAAATGATTCATAGCAAAATACAAAAGTGTAG
Organism: Nothura maculosa; assembly: GCA_032353885.1. Taxonomy (NCBI): domain Eukaryota; kingdom Metazoa; phylum Chordata; class Aves; order Tinamiformes; family Tinamidae; genus Nothura; species Nothura maculosa. The sequence continues at coordinate 1,204,545 of JAUBOD010000053.1, read as the reverse complement.
GGAAAATAACAAAATCTGTTATAGTGCATTAGGTCTTTGAAGCTCTTTGCTTGATAGCAAAAAAAAATGCTAGAATCTGCGCAGAGTAAAGTTATACAGTGAGTTCTTCAAATAGGATCAGCTTTCTCTTCAACACATGTCCACAGCTCAGCCCAGCGAAATGTGGTCTCTGACAAAGACTGTTGAGCATTACACGATCCCAGTCTACTAATGATAGCAGTAAAATGTTTTCAAATGTCTCTAAGGAAAGCATCTCTACAATTCACAACTTTAACTTGTTTTCCCAAACATATAAAGAATAGCATTTGTTTCTAAAAGGAAATAGTGTTTTAAAAAGAGGCAGTAATGACGCTAACTACCTTTTTGTGTGAGTTCTCAGGCACTCTATTCCAAGGACCTTAAATGTAAGGTCACTCAGTAAACATATATTTTCTCACAGACATCTACCATATTCTTCACTCATAAGGTAAACCTATATAAAAGTTGTCTCCTAGTACAAAAGCTCATAGGGAATAATCTGAACCTTAGACAGTACAGTTGGTGATATTAGTTAGACATTAGAATTACTCAGTAATTTGCCATTTAACAGAATATAAAATAGAGGATGAGAACAGTGGATCCATCAGTGCTCCGAAGAAGGCAGGGAACAGGCTTGTTTCTGCTACAAGCTTCATGGTAGCATTGATCAACAACTGTGAAGGTAACCAAACCATAGGCAAAGGATAAACAACAGTAGGTATCTATTTGTGTCTATAAAAACAACATACTTCAATAAGTCTGGCTCCCTTTGGGTGTCTGTAGTACATCTAGCATGAAGAGATAGTCTAATTACTTTTTAGAAAAATGAAGTGGTACTGTTTGCAATTCATTCATTTTAATTCCACCAGACGTTAGAATCAGTCAGGAATTCATTGGTGAAATGCCTTCTGCAGTGTGAGAAAATTCAGCACATCCCAACTAAAACTGTCTGGAAAGGCTTTAGGTCCAAATTTCCCGTCATTTAAATATTTTGCAAGAAAATCTACAGAATCCTACATTTTTCAGTGCTAACAGCAAAGTGATTTTTATGATTGTTTTATATTTGCTTTGCAAAAAAAGCATTAGAAAGGTTCAAAATAAGGTGTAATAAATTGAAATGTTTTAAACCACTCTAGTCTTCAAATTTTGAGTTGCATTTTCAAGATGTATTTTTTAAAAAAAATCTGACTCTGAATGAGAAACCATTTCAAGAATTTCTATTTTTATTTTTGACAAATAAATGAACCTGTAAGATATTATATTGTGTCTGTGCTGTAGGAAATAGCCCTCAATTTTGTTTTATACTATATTGCATTGATAACAGATATTATTACTATTATATTTACAGAAGCTGTGTTAAAATACAGGAAAAAATATTTCACTATTTTTTATGCCAAAGAAAGAAATTAAAGAAGGAAATTAAAGCAGGTACCAGGAGCATGCTGAGTACTTTTTTTGCAAAATCAACAAAGCTGGAAGAGAGTGGCTTCATGATTCCTAATTAATTCAAAGTTAATTATATTGTTTATAGCCCTGTGCTTAAAATGTTCATATAGAAAACGTTTATAGGCAGCAAATAGACAGTAATTTAACTGCATTATATTTTACTTCATTTTAAAAAGGAATTTTACATTAAGTGAGCTTAAATAAATAGTAAGGTCTTGCTCTTGTTTAGCAAGATAAGTGGCAAGTCATTAAAGTTGCTGGCCTGAAATTTCCAAGAATGACATGCAATGTTATTGTTTCAAGACAAGTGGAAGACCAGAAGGCAACCAGCTTGCTTACTACTTTGCCAGCTAAGCACAAAATAATATAAAGTCAATTTTGGTAAAAGATATCTATTATCATCAACAGAGTATCCAGTGCTGGTGTGGAAATTGAGAGACAAACTTTCCTTTGAAAACTGCAAATTTGTGAAATTTGGAAAAACATTACACTGACTAAAAGAACTGACTATTTTTAACAAATTATCCTATAATATTTTTAAAGATGCCCTAATAAACTACTATGCATTAGTACTGATTTGAATACCAAGGCTTGAAACTTATTCTGTTATTTTTTGAAAGCCAGTTTATTTATATTCCCAGGACTAGCTAGCTGAATCTCTTAGGTTATCTTCTAGTCAATTTCCTGGTTTGATTAAGAGACTTGCAAAATGTCACCTTGAAAACTGCAGAAAATTTATGCCTGCAACTTCAAAAAAAAAGTTTCAAAAAAGAAGTGGCAAAAAAAAGTACAGAAATAACCAGCAGAAAAAAAAGTACAGAAATTTGTAGCAAAGCAGGAGATGAAAATTCCTAATTCGATGTTGAGCCAAGCTGCCAAATTTCAGTAGCTTATTAACTACTTCATCACTCAATCTGCTGGATATGGAACTTGATGTATATTCCCTTTTGAAGAGACAAGTAAAGCTTTTCCTGAGATCAAGTTGAAACACTGTCTGTTGGTCCATCTCCTTATTTCTGTTCCTTGCTAAATCTCACAGATATGGACAAAACTGTATTAAATACCTTATTGAGTGTGCTTCTCTGCAATTACTGTGCACTATTAGGTGAGATGTTTAGATATTCAGATTTAAATCTGAACTTCATTCTGATTTGGTTCTGATTTCTGCTGGCCTTTACACTCTCCCTGACATGATGCTTATCAAACGTATACCAATATAATATCCAAGAATAATGATCAGTCACAAACACTACTTCTAGTGCTTCTGTACATGAGAGAGATAAGAGTACAGAAGGTTAAATAAGACAGCTTCTCCATGCCCTTTCTCCCTCCTGCCAATAAAGGAAGGACCTTTACAGACATAGATATCTGAGCTTTCTACTGCTTATAGAACAACTGCCAAGAGAGTCTCTGGAAAATATGGAAAAGCCGATTGGCAGTGAGCAACAGATGAATTCTAATAAGGTGTTACTTGGAAGAGGGTATAAAAGAAAAGACCTCAATTCTATATCCAAGATTGAGATTCCAGATTTTCTGACCTTTTTTTTTTCTGAGCTCTTGGTTTTAGAATAAAAGTAGAATGAGTACGATATGTACTTGAAGAGGTTCCATTTGAATTAAATAGACATGTTTTGAAGTTTTAAAGTTCATCTAAGGCTAAAAATGTGACATTGGGCTCTTCCAAAAGCCTCACAATATTTCATGGTTTCACCTACATTAAGAAATACCACACAGCATGTCTTTCTTGTGGTAGAGAATTTTACTTAGTTCCCTACCACAGCACAGAAGCATTGCAGAAAAAGAAAAACAACAGTCAAAATGACGTTTTCTAACTTCAAGAGAAATTTGGATTGTATAGACTTTAGGTTTTGGGTTAACAGAAACAATGAGTGTTACTTCTTCTATATGATGTGGTTTGCCCGTTGTTAAAACCCTGGCACAGAAAGACTTCCATTCAGGCCTAACTTAACATACTTCATGTAAGCACTGGGATGAATTACCCAGCACAAAGCAAAGGACATAAATGTCCACAGAATAGAGGCGCTTCTTTGTAAAACAATATCTTGAAATAATTAAAATAGATCTCTTCTTAAGATTATGCCATTTGTTTCAGGTGTTGTAAAGTTTTTAGGAAGTTGAGGGGTTGCTTGTTGGAGGACATGAGAACATGAACCTTCCTATTCAGAGGTAGTCAGTGTAGACATGGAGGAAAGACAAACTTTGTATGGTAGAATAGTGTGAAAGGATATAACTCCTTTTTTTTTTTTTTTTTTGCCTGAATGGCCATTTAAAGAAGAACTAAGTATGTTATTTCTCTATTTAGACTACATAGTGAATGTTGGCTGGTGGATGTATTGCGACGTATTCATGGTGAGGAAGCTATATTCTTTGTTCCTATGGACTTAGAGATTTCTGGCCAAGAGCTGAGCTACATTATGAAAAAGGCTGAGCAATGGAGAGGAATCACTGGTGAACGACGAATGGTGAGTGGCAGACTTTCCTGGAAGGGTGTGTAATGCACCGATCCAAATCTTCCAAATCATTTGGGTTTTTTTGCATGGCTTATTACCTGAATGTATATAGATACACAAGAAAACAATTAAGGGGCTTCTTAGATTTTTAGAAGCTAAGAAACATATTCAGGAGTATTTTTCTAGTGGGTTGTTTGTCAATTGCCTGAACATCGGGGTTACAGTCTGCTTAGAATTCAAAGGCTTAATGGCATTCCTGATGGCAAAAATTATCCATGCCATTTAGTGATTACTGATTGGGTCACATAGATTTGCTACTTGATTATATTGCAAAAGCATTCCAGGAAAGTTCTCTACCAGTTCAGAAAGCCAAGTACCTCCATGGACAAGTCAAATATGCCCCATGCAAGGAGATGGTGGGGCAGAGGGCCATGAATTACAAGAGCCGCACACTTCTTCCTGGGCCTTTTCTTTCCAGAATTATCTAGAGGGGTGGAATGAGGTGTAGGTATGCAGTGAAAGCTAGGAAAGGTCTGAAACTTTTCTGTTTGGTTATCAGGATAATTCCCCTTTCTTTCCCTTTAGCCTCTGGTCATGGCTCTGTAAGCCATGATGAACAGAAAACATATTAATGACTGTGCTTGCAAAATGTTTGGTATTGGGGTTCCCATCCCCAAAGGGGAATTCTGGTCATATTGACAATTCAGAGAACTAAAGATAACAGCAGCAGAAGGGGCTGTTACATATGAGAGACATTTTCTCCTCCGCTCTCTAACTTTACAAAGGCATTATTAACTTCCATTGTACTACATTATAAAACCACTTTTAGACAATAATTAAAGTGCTCATCGATTAAATGTATGCATTTATGAGTTCCTTTGTGCACAAAGCTTTATGTGATAAAGTCTTCTGCTTTGGTGTGCAAATGAACAGATTCTAGATAGAAAGGAAATGAGTCCGGTTGAATATGTCCAAGCTGTTTATTTTGTTCTCTTTTCTAACACACTAGAACAAATGATTTCTCATTAGGGTCTACAGGTTTTTCAAGTCTCTGTAGCTACCTCTGAGAGATCAGCAGTTTATATAAATATATAGCCTCAGTTGTCACTGCTATAAACATCTGGCACAGCTGTAATTATTTTCCACTTTTTTCATTGATGGCAGTTTGGACCTTGAAAAGAAAAATAAAAAGGTGAATGTGGCAATTGAATGAAATAGCAGATACTCCATAAGCTTAGTTTTTTCTTGAAATGCAGAGCACCCTGAGCTCTGAGAGTGAAAGAGTTTAAACACAAGCACCTGCCTCAGACATGCCCTCCTTTTTTTTTAATGTAGATAGCACTTCTTTACTTTTGTAAAGTAACCTTTTGTGTGAGTGTGTTTTTCATTTAAAGACTTTCTACAGTAAGTCAAGTGCATTGCATTACAAAAGCATTGGTGATTGGTTTCTATTTCCATTGTTATATATTAAGTGGAATCAAACAAAGAATATATAGCAGACCTCCTGCTACATGCCAAGACAACTAATGCTATGTGGGAAAAGTGGCAGATAAGGAAACAGCAAACAGCTGCCTTTTAATTTTAAGTGCTGAATGTACTTCTACATATTAGTAGCATATTGCTTCCTGAAGTGGTGCAGAGAGGGATGAGTGGGAAAAAGAGATATAAAAGAAAAGAGAAGATGGGAGTTAAGAGAAATCAAAAAGAATAGAAGGGAAAAGTATTTCTCTTTACACAAATAATTTGTTCCTGTTTGGAAGGAACTTGCAGTGTCTACCCCTGAAATATGCCACAGCAATATGGTTCACAGGACAGAGCACTGAAAAATATGACCCACAGATACAGATAGGACTAAATGCCCAATTATATATAGGAGAGAGGAGTAGTGGGGGAAGGAGCATGTAATTTTGCATCTCTGACATAATTTCAGTTTCTACTACTTCCTTCAGTGAGCATAATGTCTACCTCACAGTGAGCAAAATTTCTATCCAGGAATACTGTTTGAAACTCCCGAGCTATCTGTACAAAGCAGGAATGCTGCAGAAAAAAAAAAGGTCTTTCAGAAATCTGTTTTTTCCCTTTCATTCCTTTTTTTTTTAGATATATTATTTTGGGGTTCTATATGAAATAGGACCATCTTATCCAGTTTCATTAGCTCTTTGGAAAATCTAGTTTTGTAATAAAACAGTTCCATCCTGGAAATATACATCTTGTTGCAAGACTAGAAAATATGTTTTCAAGTTTTTTTATGCTTCTTGGCATTGCAGATATTGAAAGATATCTGCATTGAAAATACTGAAAGATATTTTTCTGCCATGAATTTGCATAAGGTATTTGTCTTGTCCCTTTCTTTTTGTATGGCTAATTGTACAAAGTAATCAGTATGGAAGACACATCACTAGGTCTTATTGCGTGCATTATTAATGTGCTAATTTTTAAATAAGATACCAAATTAACTGTGAGCATTTTTTATAAAAGCAGGCATGAGACTGCCATATCTTATATATCACTCTGTATAAAAAATACATTTTAAATGGAGGTCATTCAAGTAAATAGTCAGTCAAATCTTCTGGAAAAAATAAGTCTACATTTTTGCAGTATTTTCTTGCTGTTAACCATGTGCTTCTCATTTTTATTCGCTGGATTAAAAATTGCCCCATAAATGGGTATTTTACAATATGCTTAATTTCCTTTTATTAAATTGATAAATGCAGAAGCAGAGGACACATTTACAGTATGATGAGAATTTAAGGTTATTGCATTTTATAATTTTTATATTGTTCAGTGAGGCTATTTGTCATTTGTGGAATGACATCCATGCCATCATTTCAAACTATTTTTAGTCATTCTTTTGATAGGAAAAAGGTCACTTTGTATAGACCAGGAAGACATCACTCTATTAAACTAATTTGCCTACATGCAAATTCTGTCATTTTTACCTCATTAACTATTTATCATAGAGTAAAAAAAATATATATTCATGAAGGGGCAGCTAGCAGCCTGATGGAGCTGGAACTAATATTTTGCAACTCTAATGATTTTTTGCATCCTTAATTAGATAGCATAAGGTTGATATGATTAGGTCAGGATGTAGTGTTTTTCATTAAAATACATTTTAGAAGCTGTATTCATAATCTGCCCTTGCAATTAAATAATGAGCCTATGAGTTTAATATTATCGACCCAATTATTATCCCATGGAAAAGTATACCTTTAATAACTTTGTGCCGTAGGACCTTCATTAGCAACAAAACGAATCATATTTCCAGGTACACAGATTACATGGCACAGTCACATTTATGTAGCAGTTTGGAAAACACTGGAGGGATTGAGCCACCAAAACCCAGGTAGAATACAGAAACACAATTGTTTTTTTCAGAAGAAATAATTTATAATGAATTTAATGAGGCATACAGTAAAAAAGTAAAAATGCTACTTACAGTGGAGGGTGGAAATATTTTTGGTGGGAGTGTTCTGGTCACTTCCTGCAAGAAGGAAGTCTGAACCCCAGTCTCTCACTCCATAGAAATATGGAGGCGGACCTTTATTGAGCTACTTACAGAGATGGTCTTATATTGAGTATATATCAAATTTTAGAATCAGAAATATCAGCACTAGCTGAATGAAAGGAATACATTATCTCATACTGATAACAACAGGTTGCTGAAAAGGCAAGACTCTGGATTTTAGCCTAGCCCTTTATTTTATTTTGACAGATGTGACAAAAGTGAAAATGTATATTTGTCCTTACCAAGAAATCCTTTTCCCAAAGTTAAGTGACAGTTCACAGCACGGAGTTAGGTGAGAGGAAATAGAAGCTGAGGAAAGCACTAGTAAAACATGTGCTGCCGGGGGTAATCTTCTGAACTTGATTGGTTAACTATGTGGTGCCCAGTGCAACACCTTTCTCATGTTTAAAACTTCTTATCAGGTAAAATGCTGTCAGCAAGAAAAAAAAGATCTGGCCTTTGGTGAATTTTACAAGACTTAGCTCTCAAGGTTTCACTGCTATTTGCAATAGGATATTTTATAATAATAATAATAATGACGTGCAGTCATTAAGCTGAAGTAACCCCATTCGCATACCAAGCATGGACCCCAAAATTTTGCGTATAAAGAGGTTCTCAAGAAAAGTACAACCTCTATAGGCAAAAAGATAATGTAAAACTTACACTTGAAATAAAGCCTGATGCACTGCAAAAAAATTTTAATGAGACTAGGGCTAATTTTCTAATTCTAAAATGATATTATAGCAAACCATAAAAAATTACCCGGCAGTAGTTTTTTTGAAAGGAAAATATATTTGTAATTATCTTGAACACACAAGATTACTTGAGGGCCTATTATCGACACAATTTTTGGTACCACTTTACACTAATTTGCATTTATTACTCTCAGGCCAACTATAAATATGTTAATAAATAAGTCATTAATACTTATTATTTAATTGCTATCTATTTATTCCTGTTCAATAATGCATTAATTACTTGAGAATAGTTAAGGACAAAATCCTGCCCTTGCTAGTGGAATCTGCCATGGCAGAGAGCAAAAGCGTGCTGGACAGGCCACTGATAAGTGATTTGCTGAGTGGGCAAAGAGCAAGTCACCCCATTAACATGAGGCTGATGAATCTTCACCAGTCTCCAAAGAGTCTGTGCTGCAACAAAGCTGCTTGACCACAGCTGGAGAATGCACTGTGGTGAGGGAGACCCTTAAGATCTTTGTCTCCTACAAGGCTCCTTTCCTATATCTTGGGCTTGCTCCAGTGCTGGAGTTTGAGCAATGATCTGGAAAAAAAGATGAGAAATGGAGCTAGCTACATTGCTTTCTTTCAGTGGAATACTGGCAACTGAGAAGTCATAAAAGCCCTTCAACAGAAAAAGGATAGTTCCTCCTTTACCATTCAAGCACTAAAATTCTACTTGTGTAAACAGATTGTGGTGCAGATCAAAACACGATTGAGAATATAACGACAGCATAATAGATTTTTTTCCTTTTTTTTCCCAGACTTTCTCTGAGTGTGATTGTTTGTCTCCTTGTGGATAATGCTGACATGTAGGAAGGAACATGTGAGAGCAGGGCAAAAAAATGTTGGCTTGACTTTGTAGATCAAATGGATCTGATATTGTCTTAAACTTTATCTCTGAAATTGAAGGCTGAATTTATCCCATGGAGACATAGAAATTTTGCCTTTCAGGAAGCTCATTTTCCAACTACAGATGAAAAGTAGAATGGGCTATGCTGAGTTTAAAGAAAAAAAAGAGCAAATGAAAAGGAAAGATTAATGCCATAGCTCATAATGGTGAGATCCTGAAGAAAAGATCAGTAAAGAATGAGATGGTCACAAGAGAAATTGAAGAGAATCTTGTCAGAAATTTTTGCAGGAGACACAGTTATGGCAAAGAACATGGAGAGAAACGGAAATGGAAAGGAATTGAAAGAGAAGGTAGGCAAGAGAAGCTGAGAAAAAATAGCTGTATATTCATGTTACTTTTGGTTCTTCTAAAAGGATTTTCCTCTTTACAAGTTTCTCATTTAGGTCTCATGTTGAATGGGAAAAAGTTGCACCGTGTATATATATAGTTCTACTTTATATACTCTGTATTTTGTCATTAAAAACAACAAATATCTGGGATCACTCAAGCTGTGGCTGAAGAAATGGTCTTACTTTTTTGTTGTTGTTTGTGTTCTCCAAACTACGTCTCATGATCTTCTACAGTTCCATTTTTTGAGTGCAATGTTGGGTTGCTTTTTCCTAATGCCTAACCCACATTGAAAAACTTGATGGAGCTCTCAGTACAGTGTCTTTGGCAATTTAGATTTTACCAACATCTTACCAAAAATCAAAATGAAGTTTGCCATAAGAGTAGCACAGGAGATTAGAAAGCAGAAACAAAGCTAACTTTGATCAGATCCAGAAAATTAAGCAGAAAGATAGAATTTAATATGTTTAGCCATTATGTATAAATCACTGTGTTGATCCAGGATAATACAACAGTTATTTAACTGGTGCAAGTAAATGTTCTTGCTAGTCCAGAACAATTCAGCTAAGCATGTTGAGATGACAAGACTGGGCAATAAGAAACAATTACCTTTCTACTACAGAAACTTTAGGAGGGAAAACTTGACCCCTTTGCAGTCAATAGCAAAGCTTGCAGTGACTTTGCTAGGGCCAGAATTTCAATCTGTCTGTGTAAGGAAAGGAGGAGAAAGGAAATAGGGCCATGTCTCATTGAACTTTTATGTGATCTGTATATATAAGGTCAGATTCTCGTCTGGAATAAATTATTGAAGTCAGAGCCTGTATTTTTTTAAAAGATTAAATGGAGATTGAAAGTCATGAGATGAGCAGAGGGAAGGCTTGGGCCAATAATGGGATGTTAGAGAAAATAGAGTAAAATGTAAGGTCAGAGAAGAATGTAGCATTCTGTGGTCTTTCAGACTTAGAATAAAATTAATTCTGTAGGAAACTATGAGGCCTTGAACTGTGTAGGTTCAAATTTGCCAGATGGTTCTGAAACACTTCAGTTGCTGTTCTTTTAGAATATTTAATCCACAGGGAGTGGTGGGTGAAAAGAGGAAAGGGGAGAAATGTGGTTGGGTGGAAGCATCTGGAATAGCCAACTATTCTGACTGTATGCAGGCATATCATTAAACCTTGTAACAGTTGATTAGTAATTCATCACAAAGTGTGTGAGAGAGCTGCAGAAAACAGGATAATGCAACCTAGGTACAGCAAAAGATTATTTTGCCAGGATGAATAGATCTAAAAAGTAGAACTACTTAAACAGATGTACACACAAAAAGAAACCTTTAAATAAGTTAAAGGAATGATAGAATGGACATAATCAACCAGCAAACTAATGAAAATAGCATAAGAAATTGAGCTAGTAGAATAACACTGGACAGAACTTTCTTGACGGTATGTTATGTCCCATCTTAAGGAAGAAAAGAAATGGATTAAAATGGAGATTGCTGGGTAAACTACTCTGAATCCGAAGTTTGTCTGATAATAAGTTAATAAAATAAAAACTATAAAAAGGAAGAGGAATTACAGAAAGGTAATACTGTTATGAGCTACTTAGAGGATTCTTTGTTGGGTTTTTTTTTGGATATTATGTGGTAAGACTAAATTGAAAATGAAATAGTGTAATCAAACACCGTGGAATTTAGAGAGTTTGTAAATACAATCTTTCTTTTAGAAAAAAAGTATTTCCTGTTTTATTGAGGAGTGATTTATTTTTCTACTTAAAATATTTGCCCATTTCAAAATATATCCCCAGTTCATGCGCAATGTGATATTTTTAGAATGAATATTAACAAATCACGTTAATCCTATAATCAATAAATAAATTATAAAAAGGTGCTGGTGCAGGTGGACTTAAATCAATTGTTTGCTGACAGTCTTCTTGTTACCGTACAAGCAGAAAGGTGTTAATTTCTGTAATGCTTCACAGATATGCAAACTATTTTTTCAGAGGACCTGGACAGTGATGGAGGAGTAGTACACTTAACTGTAATTTTTGTAGTAAGTCATGGGAAGCCACATTGACATGTGCTAATGGCACTTGATTGCCCTCAAGATGTTTTCACAACAGACTCTGCAAGTGCCACATCAAGTTTTGCTCAGGCAAATAGTTTTTTTTTCTCCTTGCATCTAGATAATTTGTGACCACAGGCAAACTTTTGAGAATCCAAGATGGTTTTCAACAATCTGTTTGGGGGAATCTGTCATGAGTTCGCTGATACAGATTGGTGCACTAGTGAAGAGTGAGCGCTTTAGTTTTTTTTTGTCATTCCTGTGCAAGCAATGCATTTCTTTTCTTCTCAGTGACAGGGTATGTTATACATCCCATCCCATACAATCTGACTTACATTATAACTTGATTCATATACATCCTTTCCACAGAGATTAATTAGCAGCAGGTTTAAAGTTTTCAAGTGAATATATGATAATTAGTTTTCTTGGAATGTTAACATTTCAACACTTCAGGTTCTCTCCATCTTTGTCTTCAATGAAGCTGCAGTAAACGAGCACTATTTCTCTTCTAAATCAGACTCTTGTGAAGTTGAAAATACTGACATTTTCATCAAGCTGGATAATTTCCATAGAAAATTTACTAGCTCATGAAATATAGCAGGAGTAATTCATGCAATGACAGTCTCCTACTGTTGGTACAGTGAAGTACGATGTGAGCAGTTCTGAACCCCTCCCTAGGACAATCACTTATTTAACAATGTTGATTCCTAATTTTTCTAAGTGAGACGTCTGACTTTTCATTTTTGTGCAAAATAGAATTTGTTCAATAGGTCTCTTATAGTTGTTTGATAATGGTGTAAACAAGGTTATGCTAAGACCTTTAACTCCCTGCACTCATGTATTCTATTCATGTATTCTATTGGAGGATATAATACGAGTAATGCACTATTGCATAGAGTATCACTACAACCAATAACTAAGCAGGATTCTGAAAAGATCTAGCCATTTATCTAAATAATGAGAACATTCAAAGTTACAATAGTGAGTAAAAATGTTATATGATATATCAGCCTTGATGATTTAAAGACATAATATAATTGGTAACAAATTGGGGCTTAAGAAGAAACTCACAAGCTATTGTACTGTTGTCCATTAGGGGTGGATGTAGCTGATTAAAAGTTACTAGTTAGTTGATTATTTGTGATTTATCTTCCTTAATCTTTCATTGATTTATCTTTCACAAAGATACAAGTGAAAATAATCTCAACTTTCTCTAACTGCCGAGTCTATCTTACCTTTCTCTGGCAGCTTCTGCATTTGTCATCTTCTAAGCTTGATAGGGTCCTGCAGATGCCTTTTAATCTAGTCAGGTAAGAGATAATTGAAACATTTCTAGTAACACTCCGGATATATCTAAATCAACATGTAGTTTTGAGTTTTCATATGAAACGTGCATGAAATGTATTATGTATGCAATTATAAGTATATATTTGCAGCTCAGGCTGTGTACTTCTTCCTTAGAGGAAATGGATTTATTAGTGGAGTCTTAATGTCTGAAAGGCTGTTATCAAAGAGCAAATTACTTCTTTAGATATATATAACATTTAAAGAATATTTGATGTTGTTTAATGGAAGTCAGTTAATTTTCTGTGTCCATCTAAAAAAGATGTATATTTGTTGTCAAGCTTACTCATATCCATCCTCTTTCCTATCTTAACACATGTTCAAAAGCTGAAATAATTTTTCTGCCTAAATGCAAATCTAAGGTAGACAAAGCTTACAGGGTAAACTTTGACTTAACCAAGCCTAACTGTGATCAGAGAGCCTGTGTTCATAGAACTTAATATGCTTACACATACTCTTCTTACATAGTGTGGATATACCAACAATAATTGATTGGGGTAAACCTCAACTCTGGCACAAGGCTTAAAATAGTTGCCATGTGAAGTTGTATAGAAATGTGTGTTGAGTTTGATCTCCACTACTGATACCTGTCAGCTCTATCTGGGGCTCATTTACTTGAGTATTCTCAAAGTCAAAAACTTAATCTGATATATTTTGTCAGGACAAAAAAAAGGCTTTACTTTTCCAATCTACTTTTTTTTTTTTTTAACTACCTTAGTGATTATCAAGGCTTTTAAAATAATAGGATTTTTCCAGGTATATTTGAAATCTGGCACAAGTGTCTCTGAGGCCAGCCAAGGAGACCTGGATATTGCGTTAAGTCTTGTTTTCTCATGAGCGACAAAGATGGAGAGGAAGCTACGCCCTAGGGAGGTAAGGTTGTAAGGAATTCCTGCCAACAACAGAAAAGAGAAGGAGGTAAATTGACTGTTTTATTAGGAACATGATCTGTAGTGTTTTTCATCTGGAGAGGGGATTGTTGCATGCTGATGAATATGGGTATCGAATCACAAGAGTGCTAAAATGCCCCTGAGCAAGTATGTTCCTTCAGCAGCCCTTGCTATCCCAACCACTGACCTGTGAAATGTGGTCACATCCCATGGATTTTTCCTGTATTTTGAAAGCCGTTCTTTTCATCCTGCAAAATATTACCCTAAACAGTTAAATGGGAGTTACACGCACAAAACTATGTGCATTAATATTAATGGAGAAATCTGACAGGTCAGGTGGTCAGAATGGAATAATCAATCCCTTGAGGTGACGTCAAAGTGCAGCACAATTTCTGGATTGGCTTTTACAAAACCTTTTTCTGTTCTGTCTAAAGCAGAAGGAGTTTGTATAATCAACATTTCTAGAATAAAATCCTGAAATTTTTGGAGGCAAGGGCTGCTTAGAGAAATGATGAAGATGAAAGCAAGTCACCTACTAACTTTGGCATGCTCTGAGTAAAGATAGAGGCCAAATCTGAAGCCTCATAACACCTTGGGATCACCTTGACAATCTCTTGAGCTATTCATCCCCCTCCATTGACTTGGTACAAGGACGTATTTACACATCAGGCTCTCTGAATATGATTCCAAATGTGTATTATTTCTGCAGTTGCAGTAGCAATAGTATGTTGAGGAAGACTATCAAGGAAGACTATCTCAAGGCACTAGCACTGCAAGAAAGCTGTGAAGAGCTGGACTGTCACACACTACCAAGTCTTTCCCAAGGTGCAACAGCAGCCTATTGGGCTTTGCAGGGTGATCATTTGGCCAATATAACACTGAAAGATCATTTAAAACTAGGAAAATTGAATCTATTCACCTAGGCCCTCCTGCTATTAATGAAAAGTTTATAGACTAATTTCTTTTGTTATTGTGTAGTAAATGGCATTGTTCGAAGCGCTGTTTACTGCAATTTGAATAACCACATGGAGAATGTTAGGTGATTTGCTGTTTGAGAACTGATGCCTTTCAGATGCCTTTTGGAGGCTTCAGATGTTAGTATTTGAGACAGATAGGAAATATTTTTCAGCAGGTCAGCCTGCCTCACACATAGCTCTGGACAGCATCCACTGAGTGTATGCCATCCTTCAGTGCAACAAATATACATAAAACCTACATGCATAAATTTTGGAGAGCTTGGTGAAATTCATCAGGTCCTTCAAGAGTACCCTCCTCTCCTTCAAGAGTACCTCTCTTGAAGAGAGCTGGAATCTACCTCAAAACCCATAAATGCAGCCAAGAGTATGCAGCAGACCCTGCACCTGTTCCTCTTATGTCTCTTCCCCTTGAACAGTCATGCCAATATTGAAGCAGTGTGTTCATATACAACTTGTTGCAGCACAAAGGCTTGCTTTCATCTATGGAGTGATCTTGAACTTCATGATTTTGGCAATGATGTTCAATTTTCCCATTTCAGATATTGTGAGTCTATCGTGCAAGCAAAATGCAATCACTAGTTGCAGTGACAATGATCTCTTCAATGGTACAAGTAAAATGGTAAAAGGTCCAGTAACTTCACTAAAAGTGTCTCCCAAAAGCATTGCTATTTCTTGCTATAGAAAGAATCCATTCTTGTCTTCTTCCAAAGCAAATATGATACATGTTCATGTGACTTCTCCTGGCCTAGTTCTCCTTTCTTGGCATGACAGTTTCCTTGCATATGCCTGTCTCTTTCTGCTGTCCTTTGCCCCTTAGCTATATGATAAGCAGATAGTCTTTTGTTCTCTGCTCCAACAGATGTGTCCTCATCCATGCAATGCAACCAGATCAGTGCCAGTGCTCTGAGGAGAAGAGATCAGGGTCTTCATTTAAGAGAATGTCTTCAGAGAAAATAGATCTAGAATCAAATAAATGATATGCTATTAGCATCCAGCGTGACACAGGAAGGAACTAGTGTTCTTAAGAAAAAAGCTCTACGTTTGAACAAGTATTTTCTTCACTGATCAAGTCCGTGTGTCTGAGAGAGAAGGCATGAAAGCCCTAGTCTGTTGAAAACTTGGCAGCAGATTGAAATGACCATTTCTTATCCTGTGGCCAAGCAGGCCCTTATTGCTGCTCGGGCAGATGGCAGCAGGCCAGGGACTTACAGCTCCGTGTGGGGCATCCTTCTTGGCAGAGGGACCGCACGCCAAGAGGGCTGCAGTGAAGCAGCTTCAAGCATACACTTGGCTGTCATGGAGGCTGACTAAAAGCAAAGGGGGCCCAGGAATAGTAAAAGATTCAAAATATTTTCTTGTTCAGTTTTTACAAGTAAAAGCATAAACACATGTGTGTGAGTGAGAAAGATATGACAGTGGATTATGACTGTTTTGGAGTCTTTACCCTCAATTTCCTCTTGCCACATTTACACTCTGAAATGCGTGCTTGTGGACTAGAGTTCTTTTCACTCATGTATACAGTCTGTCTAAGGAAACTATGTTCAGCATGCAAATACCACAGGAGCAATTTTTGCATTGATATCACCATCTCACTGGCACTAATCTATTTGTATGTGATGTTAAATACTTGAAATCAACCCTTCAGATAGTTCTGAAATGTATATTTTGTGATGAAAATTGGTCACAAAGAGAACAGACTTTTTGATGAGGGAAGGGAGGCAACAACAATGACCAAAAAATATATAAAACTCAAATGACAATAATGACTTTTTGAAAAAATATAATATTCTTTTGCAGTGTTCACAGTTGGAAGACTGGGACACTGGAAAGTTTAAGCAATCGGAATCAAGGCAAAGCTTACTTCTCAACATTTACTGTAATTTCTTGTTATTTTTTTTTAGTTGTCAAGGTTGGCTAAATGTAAAATACTTTGTTAGTATGTAAGCCCATTTTATAAGAAGTCTCTTTACTTTTGCACCAATAACGGTGCACTTTGGGGTTCTGATTCTCATTTGTACTATTCTGGCAGCTTGACAAAGCTGTAGCATGGGCATAATGATGTGGCAGAGCTGTGTGGATAGACTTGAGTGTACAATGAGAAAGGAATTTATGATTTTTAAAACCTGACAATGTCCTGGAAACTAACTATGAAGAAACACTGCTTGTTCTTCAGTGTTTTTCATCTCTGTCCACTAAGGGCTACTATTGTCATTTGCTGAATTTGTAATAGAATTTACAGAATCACAGAATCATAGAATCTTCAAGGTTGATCTCTCTCTAGATGACATCTAGATCTCTAGATGACCTCTAGAGATCATCTAGTCCAACCTTCCCGCTCCAGC
>JAUBOD010000053.1:1119153-1186956 GCA_032353885.1 Nothura maculosa | reverse complement strand
CTCTGGATGGCAGCACATCCCTCCGGAGTGTCCGAGACAGATTAAGCTAAATGTTTGAGATTAGAGCTAAATGTTATAGAGCTAAATGTTTGAGATTAGAGACAGATTAAGCTAAATGTTTGACTTTAAAAGTTTTGTTTTATTTTGTTTTGTTTTATTTTCATGGAACAAGCCGCCACCTTCTCTGCCTGCACAAATAAAGTTGTGCAGTTTAAACAAAACCTAATGGAAATTCTGGAATGAGGCAAGGATGCTGCAATTCAAATATATTCATTCTGTTTTCCTGGTGATGTGGCATCATCATGACTGGAGTTTGTTATTTCTTTTTTCTGGTTGATGTGTAGCCAGGCAAAGACTGTGACTTAAAAGCTTTGGATTCGCATTCCCAGTCCAGATTTTTGAGAATCATTATCACTACAGTTGGACAAGGAGAGGCTTAATGGAACAAATAAACCAGCAAAAATAAAGAGAAAACCAACAGTATTTTTTTTTAGCTTTTTTAACTTCATGATATTCTCGTTTTCATATTTATATTAAGTAAGTGGGGTTGAAATGTAGCAGAAGTTGTAGGGCTTGCCATTTTCCTGAAGGATTATTCTATTCTTTTTTCTCTTTTTCATAAAGGAATAAAAATTAGCACTTGAAGCACTTAGTATACAATCAGTTTCAAATTCAGAGTGATAATGATTCAGCCAACAATAATATGTCTTAGGTGGATTACTAAACCATGTTTACTATCAAGTTGATTCTATTGTGATGTAATTCTTTCAACTGGAAATTTTTTCTCAAGTAATGGGCTGAATTTTGCTCACTGTGCATACATGTTTTTATGGTGGATGGATAAAGAAACAAGAGGGAGACACCTTTTGTTACTAAAGATCAAATTTACATAAATTTTGCTCATTCTTGGGAGCTGAACATATTGTTCCTGCCGCCGTGCGTTGCCCACAGTGTTTTTTCTGATCCTTTCAGTACAAGATTACCAAGAGAGACATTAGGTATGTATTTTTGTGCTCCGACTGGCGTATTACTGTAACCCATCTCTGCCATATGGTTTATCAGATTCGACATGATTCCCTTGTCTCTGCTGTCACCTCTGGAAGGCATTTGCATCTCAACACACAATCCAGGCAGTTGTTGCATTTCAGCTGAAATGATCATGGAAAATACAAACCAGAACCATATCGCTGCACTGCATTATTCAAATGAGAGGTCAGGTTACCCCCACTGATGTAAGTAAGATTGCCAAGGTCTAAATGAGGACACAGCTTGGCCAAAGGTCTGTTTCTAATGTGAGATTTGAGGACTTCTAGGTCTTGCATCTAATATTGAACAGCTGCAATACAGGACTAGCTCCATTGGAAAACACATGCACGTTTCTTAACACCAAAAAAAAATCTCCCAAAACAAAAACATAAAACTGAACAACTCCCAATTTTAATATATTATTTAAACCATGCCAGGATAAAACTGAAAATATAGTTGTTCATTATTGTCTGCTATTTTAGCTTGAGTTCTCTGTATAAGATTAGTAGCATTAAAGCATGTTAAAATATTTCTGTGTAATGGTCATATTGCTCCTTCCAACTGGACCTCTCCAGGCCCTTTACAAAACTGAGGATTTGGTTCTCATATCATTTGCACCCATCTAGATCTGTTGCAGTTTCTCTGCAGTTGCATGTGCAAACACAAGGCAAGTTCAAGGTTGTATTTGTTGTGCTGTTAGCAAAAATACAGCTTATCAGTCCTTGTGGCTTCATTTTGCAGTGCAGCTTATGGTGACCTAAGACTATAGAAGAAGACAATTTTATAACTATAATCACTCAGAAACTCAGCTACAGATATATATAATGAATTCCTCAGAAATTGTTAATGGCCAGAGAAATATTATTTTTTTGAATTCAAGTTTCGAAAGTGCGTGTGTCATCACATACTGTGCATTAAGTGTTGGTCATGTAACTTAGATCTGCCCTATGGGTATTTGAAATTGCAAACATAACTTTTGGGAAGCTGTATTATAATTTTTTTTATTGGCTTGGTTTCTAAATCAGCATAGTTTACCATATTGGCTGAATAGATTTTTTTTTATTCTTTGACTCTGCTCAATCCTTTATCTGAACAAGAACAAAAGGACAAGTGATTTTTTAGTTAGCTGAGAATCTAACATTGTATAAACTCTTTGTGAAATGTGTAGTAAAGTTATCATATGCATTATATGTTCAGATGTAACCAGTAGAGGCGTTGAATTTAGCATAGACTGAAAGTTAGCCATGAAGTAAACCTGGATTTCTTCCATCAGTTATGACCAGTATCTGGGGTCATGTATCTTCCTTCTGCTGTGCCACTGTGGTTTTGTACTTCAGCCAGTACCTTTCCACTATAAAATGTATCTGTGACTTTGCACAGTATCCCTAATATGACACCTTTAGAGTCACAGCTCATCACATGCAAATATCTGCAAGAAACTGCTTAACTCTGCTGTCTTTTAATCATGCTCAGTGTCTTGTTCTGTTTCTTTTTTTATTCCCAAATAGTGAGAGAATCTACCAGCAGCCACTCTCCAAATTCCCAAATTGCCAAAGTGGATGTAAAGATACTAGACAGCATGGTACACTAGAACTTAATCAGATTGTTTCTCTTGAGTACATTGTCATTGCTCAGGGACTTTTGCAAACATTTTTCTTGTATCACCTGTCTGAGTATTAAGAACAGAAGATTTTGGTGCACATGGGAAAGGTATAAATGTAAATAGATACAATTATCTTTGAAAGTTACAGATAGGTATGTGAGTCAGTTGAGAGTCATATATTACATTCAGAATAAATTTCTAATGTACAAACAAGTTGTGAAGAACACACAAGTATGATTTTCTTAAAGAGAGAATTGAAATATTTCAAAGCAGACAGCATTAAAATAATACTTCCAGCAATTCTATTTCAATGAATTATTGTATGCATAAATCCAGTTGTGCTGGAAGTTGCAGAGGCCATTTGTTTCATGAATACTGTTATCCCAAGGTAATGAAAAAAATATTGTGGAAAGGGCTATTAAACATCACACTCTTATGTTTCAAGATAGCTTCAGTTCCCAGGGACTAAGTCACGATCTAACTCTGGGAGGCAAATCTGAATTCTATTGAGAAGTTATCAGGAAGGGCACCATAGTAGACTGCTTTAAACTAGATCTGGTACAACAAATCTTGGTGTCATTGTCTATTCCACAGCAGATTGAAGTCAAGGTTTTTGGCAGCATGAGTAAAATGGGAAGCTGGTATCACTGGAATGAGGCTTTGCTTTGATAGCTCCTGCTGCTTCAGGAGCTTTTTCTCAGTCTTGGTGGGGACTGCAAAGCTACCTCTGCTCCTACAAAATTCATTTTGATCTCCTAGGCTTTGGTCTATCCACTTTGCTTGTGTCTAGCTCTGGTCATGCTTCAAGAAGGCAAATAATTTGGGTAGAAAGAGCAATGCTTTTGACTGGCCATCATTTATTCTCATCTTTAATTTCAAATTTTAACTAGCGATGCAAGCCAGTTGGAAACTGATTAAATAAAAGGAGGAGCTAAACAAGGAGCTAAACATTGATCTTCGTGTAATAATACAAAATTAATCTTCAAATGAAAGAACAGTGGATTCATAGATATCACTTCCCTACTTTTATCCCCAGCAGGAATCCCAAAATCCTTTTTCTCAAAATATATTTTAACTTGAGAAAACAAAAAAGAAGCATTCAAATTCATAGTGTCTTAAGACTTCAAGTCTACAGCCCTTTTGTAATATTTTTCTAAATGTGGTAAGCATCTTTAGAACTAAACTATTAATATTCACTTGAAATTGCAGACATGATGGAAATTTTCTGATCTTGGAATTACCTGTCCCCATAAGGTATATAACAAGAAAAGATCCAGCAAAGTGCTGAGAAATGATATAGAGTGTTCTGATTGGGAACTAATACAGCCACATGTATCAAAAGGCTGTCTGTCAGCTGAATCAATCTCAGACAATTGCTGTACAGAAACTATCCTTTTTTCCTTTGGCACTTCTGATCCTTGAAAACTATCAGCTGGGTGTGGTAGCTGTCAACTGAAGAAGACCTTTCAGTGTTCTTGTGTACATTTCATCATAAACATTGAAGCAGTTTAACTGATGATTTTTTATGCTTTGCATTTTGTTGATTGACACTTTATTCTACTAAGTTGGGGAAATGTTCTGGTTTCTTTTTAAAAACACTAAGTATGTCGATCTGACTCATTCCTATGCTGCTTTTGCTCACTCTAATTTTAAATTAGCGTAGGTTCATCAAAGAAGTTACACCAGCATGAAAGCAATAAAGCTGCAGTGAATCAGACACACATGGAAAGGAAAAAACATAGTAGTTTTTAATGTGATATGGAATTGCTTTGATGCATTATCTAAAGTACTATCCAGTGTACATTTTTAATAGAAATTAAAGATTTATATAGCATGATACAAATCTCACTCTAAGTAGCATAACATTTACCTAGAACAAATGCTGAAAAGATATTAGATTTGTATTTATAAAGCAGAATTTCAGGAGTGTTTGTTGATTTTACTGACCAGTTCCTCAGCCTTTTGAAATGGAAAGTCTTCACTATAGGTGCTAGTTTTTATATTCGTCTATTTAGAATAGACTACATCAACTTTTGTTCACTTGGGCCAACATAATTTTAAGAAACAAAGCCATTAGGGAATGAACAGTCATTTTCCTCTTCAGTATCTCCTTCTGCTGTGTCATTGACAGTACTGCCTACATTCCTTCCATGTCCGTGTTTAAGAGCAGCAAAAAGAGACAAAGGCATAAAACTTTCCTAAAATTTAGACTTCCAGTTGTGTTTGTTTTGCCACCCTACAATTGTGTAGTCTGCTGTATTAATTGAACGACTTATTAAATTAATTGAACTACCTACTAAAAAGTAATTTTTTTTTTTTCATGCTTTACTATTCATAGCCAGTGATGTTCTTCTTAGGCAATATATGAACGATCTACAAGATGTTCTCATACAAGGAGATGGGTATACTTGCTCCCGTGAGTTCCTGAATGACTCCCATGAAAGAGGACTGTCATGCAAGCAGTGTGAAGGCAGCAGCCAGCTTAGCTGAGCTCTTTTCCCTCACAGTTCTGAGTTACTTATAGGTTTTTCTGCATACTGGTGCTATAGAAAGTATCTGCAAGAATGCATTCATATTACAGATCTCATATTGCTTGTTCTCAGGCTAACAGGACAGATAGGAGCAGCAGGTCCTCCACTTCCTCAAATACAACTTCTTCTTTTGCATAAGGTCCATAGGGTTAATGACATAGTCTAAGAGGGAACACTGTGTATAGCCCTTCTGTGAGGGGAGGAGAAGTAGCATTGAACTTCTACCCAGAAAACATATTATCAAGTTAGAGATAATGGGGGAATAACGGAGCAGAGACTCCTTTTGAAGTTCATTAAGACGCTAAGTTCAGAGAAGATACATTATATTCTAAGTGGACCTGATTATGCATAGTATTTCCTAATTAAACATGAAGATACATTACCTTAGAGACTAAAACATTAAGTATAGCAAATGTCCTAGGTCTGGTTTTATTCAGATTTATGTTGTTATGATCTTCCTGCTTTTGTAAAAATTTTCAGAGTCTTAAGTGTTAAGAATGATCTGAATGAGAGTACCAAGTCTGAAGATACATAGAAATATGCCCGTGTAATATCTCTGGGAGCTGTATTTATGTGTCATAAAAGAATCGTCTCCATATTAAAGGGGCATAGCAATGGTGGATGATCTCGTTGCCTCTGTTTTCTTTATATCACTTCAAAGCCTTTCTAAGTTCACAAGAGATTGCCCTGCCAGGCCATGTAGACACTGGACATCCATGAATCTGGAAATTAAACTTGCACGGAGATAAGCATATATATGTAATAATGAAAACCTGTAGCTCTTAAAGTCTTTTAAGACTTTCCTTAATGGAAAATACTTTATTTTTCTCTCATGTGGAGCAGGTTGGGTTTTTTACTGTGCAGAACCCCCTTCCTGCAGTGAAGAACTGGGGAGCTGTCACAGCATGCTCTGACTTAAAAAAGTAGCAGAAATAACTGTAGATAAGCACAGGGCAACTGTCCACTAGTATAGATGAGAAATACTAAGGAGAGGAAAAGAAATTGGAGTGTGGCTACCAAATTAACTTTGGGTCATACAAAGGCTATGTGTCAATAGACATCAAAGTTCATCACAGGACAAATGCAAGCCACCTTAAGCAGGATGTACAGGAGAGTGTGACTGTGGTCCATGTTTTAACATATTTATTATTTCTCTTATTCATATATCTTGCAAATCTATGTAAGTAATACTCTTACTTCTGAGAAATGCATAATATTTTTTCATGTTTTGTAAGTAATCCATAACCAAGGATATGCCCATCATTTGTGCGAATTAGGCAGTGTCTAATTTAAATGCAACTACTCTACATTAAAACTTTTTAAAATTGTGCTGGAGTTTTCAGAACTAAAATTAAAATGTATTGCTATCTGCTCATGTCTTGAGCGTATTAACCAAGATTTTTAATATATATTAACAACAATGTGTATATATGTTCATGTGGATATGTATACTGCATTTACATAGTAAAAAATGGATTCTAAAGTGACGAGGTGGTAAGGAGAACTGATGGCTTATTGCCAGTAAATCTAGCACTGAATTAAGGGGATGCTGTAGTGTCTGGCAAGATCTTAAATTGACAAATTGACTCTGGCACAGAGTTGTCTTTTGTTCTGCACCAAAGTTGTCACTGCACCTTGCAGAAGACCAGCCTTGGCCCACAGCCATTATCTGGAAGCACCATTCCAACACAGTGGCAACATTAAACACAGTATTAATTGCAGGATTCTTAATCCTGTGTGCCCCATGTAACAACTCTCATAGTTGAGAAGAAAGTAAAGTATGGTACAGAAGTCTTGACTGGAAGTGATGTCCTGTATCCCTTGTAAGGGCAAGTGACAGAAGGTTGTCATCTCCTTCCTCTCCAGGAAAACACTGCAAATTTTCTTGCTTACTTGTGTTTGGTGCCGAAACAGAGAACCAGATACGCTTCTGTGGTTCCATTTTGAATTCACTGATTGTGCCAGCAGTCAAGGTCTATATGTTAATATGGCTTTGCCAATGCACCAGTGTTCTGAGGAGCTCTGTGTAGTTGGCACCTGCTGAGCCAAAGATTTGAGATGAATAGTACCCATATTGATTTGCCTGTAATGGAGTGGAAAAGAAAAATGTCCAGGTTTTGTTGCAGGTATTTTCATGGGGTATTAAATTGGTGGATTAGTTGCAAACAGCAGTACTGATAAAGTCTCCTGTCCATCTTGATGGTTGGGCCTTTCTATTAAAATGACACATAAATAACCTATTATGTCCCCCACCCATGGAAATTCAAATGCACCTGTCAACTTGATAAAGCACTTGCCTGGAGGGAAGCATTGTTTACATTTTCACTCCATTCTTCAGAAAAAGTGAGATTCTAATTATTTTTTCCCACTGTAAATTAATGCTGACTATGATGGTTAGCATATCTTTGTATTGTTATATCTATGCAAAAGTTAAATAATAGAACTGATCCATCATGTATTATGCAATGTGCATTTTTATGACAAGCTTCTCTCTGATCTTATTATGCCTTTCTTCATAAATACTTACTTTTTTCCCCAGCAGCTGGGGGAATCTTTGTTGACTGCTGGTTCAGAAGTTGAAATCTGTCCTGTGTGAAAAGGAAAATGCAATTTACATGTTTATCGGATCTGAACTCCGCTATCTTCTGAGGAGGAAAAAACAAGGATGTAAAAGTACACTCCATTAATAATAAGCTTCATTATAACACACAATTGGTCACAGTACACTAAACCATTTTTCCCCAAACTAAGCACACCAAATTCAATAATGGAATGCAATTGTTTCTAGATATGTTAGACAGTAACTTTTCATTCAGAATGGTCAAAACCAGTTGAGATCAAATGAAATATGAACAGAATCTCTCTTCTAGACTTGACATCATACCACAGATTTGCCCCACTTAGCCATAAACTGTTTGTCAGGGGTTAATTTGTTTGGTAACAATCATTTTTTATTTTTGTGCACTTCATGGTTCTTCCTGTAACTGAAGGCAAAACTGCTGAAATACCAGATACCACAAAGGGCGTTGTTTTTCCTCTCTGCTACAAGGGGGAAATATTATTGTCAGAAGAATTTTTGCTATCTGATTTCTTAACTCAAGCAGGGAAGAAGACATTGCTTGGAGGCTCTTGGTATGCCCTACAAACCCTAGGAGGCAGCCTGTTCTTGCAAGCTCTTTTGACAAGTTTTGCAGACCCAACTGGTCTGCATACCCTCTTGAAGGCTTATGCAAACTGCCCTGAAACTTTGACCTTTTGTCTGCTTGCTACAGTACATTTCTACTTTTAGATTTCCAGAGAAGCCTCTGTGCCAGAGATGGATAAGTTGTTTGCAAGAGTAAAAAATAAAACCCTAGCCCTGAAAAAAACAAGATATCAGCTCTCAACACCACATTCTCAGTCAAGGCACTTCAGAATTAAGTTCAAATGAACTTGCAGATGAGACTGTGGACTGTGTGGAGCTACTAAAGGGGTCTTGTTGGAAGGATAGGAGAGGGAATGGCAGTCTCAAACACATAAGACTAAGTTTCTTTCTAGTACTTGAGCCCACTTCTTCACTTTCTTTCTTCTCTACCAATGAAACCAACTTTGTTTTACTGCTTCTGCCCATCAAATTGTCACAAAAATACACTGACCCACATTCCCCTGTACAGCCCCTCTGCCATGGAAAGTTTTCCTTCTGTTTTCTCTCAATGACTTCTGCAGCGATGTCTGCAAGGAAGCAATTAGTGGCAATTGTATGGAAAAATAGATAATTTCCACACAGTTAAAGCAAATAGCCACATACGTGTACCAATATGCTAGTGCTTTGAACTTCCCATAGGTAGTTAACTCTGTTCTGCCGGGAGCTCATTTGTGCAGCAGCTGGAGCAATGTGGCCATAGTGTGCATGAGAGTTTCTAAATGCCTTTATGTAAATCTGTTCAATAATTAATATCCATGGTGGTGGTATTTAGTAAGGTCATTATAATTACTAGAAAAAAAGTGAGAAAAATGACAATATTTCTAAATGAGTGGCAATTGCCTTTCATAAACTCTCACATGTTTTATTGAAGTTGCTTTTCCTTTTCACATTCTTTTCTCTTTCCATCTGTTTGGAAAAAGATATAATTTTGAGCAAACAAAGCAGGAAAATAATTCATATTCTCAGAAAAAGCTCATAGTAAGACTGATATTGATGAAGACTATTAAAAATAATTAAAAAAAAGAATTGGTCAAGAGTCCAACAAAATGTACCCTACACATGAGTACATTTGGTGGCCTGTAGTTTACTCCATTTGACACAAGAATACACAATTTTCTGCCTTCATCACAGGAAATCTCCTGAAGCTGGAGAAGATGCAATCAGAAACAGTCCAATGTATTTAAGTTTAAGATTTAAGATATTTTACAGCCAAAGAAGTGACTCAGAGTTGGAAATGCTTTTTAGCTTCCAGGAACAGATCTGTCTTTCTGACGTAAGTCACAGGTGATTAGAAGCGTGTTCACACCCAAACAGACAACAACTTCCTTCTTTTAGCTATCTTCTCTCTTTATACCAAGCAGTATGAGCCAAACATAAAATGTTAATTGCAAAAAGATTAATTGACAAACTTTGTTTTTAGTTTAGAGATTCTTTTTGAATCACAGTTTTCTTTTTCTACCAATCTGTCTGCTACTTTTTTGTTGTTGTTTTTCCAAATTTGAATACCTTATGTGGGCAAATTGTATCTCATAAGATGAGCTGCTCAGTCAAACTATTTACTGTTTGTTGTTTCTGGTGTATGTTTGGTCAGCAAAATCATATAGTATTATTTCTGCTTTCCAACTACATTACATTTGTAAACAGATGAGTAATGAATAACAAATGTTGATGAGCAGATAATGAATAGCAGACATTCTTATTTACACAGATATGCCCTTGTATGCATTAAAAGCCCCTACTTCCATAGGGAAAAGAGCTTTTCCTAAACACTTGTGTATATAAAATTCCGTCTGTCTGAAGTTACTGAAGATGCTTTCTTAAGTAACTGATTTCAGCATCCCTTATAAATTTGGGAAACGAGGCGCAGAGCGATTTATCTTAGCCCTCTGAACCAAACACGTTCTTGGTTTGGAGTACAGCAGAATTCCCTGGAATAGAAAGGGAATGCATTTTATCTCCTTTCCTTAGGGCAAATCACTGGACAAAGGCATTGCTATGTGCGAGGAAATGCAAGAAAGCTGCAGCCTTTAATTTTCACATGCTCTTGGCTTAGAAAAGGTTTTGCTGACCTGAATATCACCATATCATCTTTTTCCTTGAACTGCATATTTCCAATATTACTATTGTTTTAAAGAGTCTTCTTCTGCGTTTTTGTATTGTTTATCATTATTATTATTATTTATGGATTACTCAAGTGTAGGGACCATGCAAGCCATGCAAGATTTAGACCTGAAATGATGGGGTGGTCAGCAGTAGACTATGCTAGCAGTGGATGCACTGCAGCTGAGAAATGTATGAGAGTACTTTGCAATATCTAAAAGCAAGAAACCAAAATTGTACTCATCCTCTGCACCATTGTTCGTTTGGACATACTTGTAAAGCGTGATGCTATCACAATTAAAAAAGCAAAACAAAAAACTTCTACAGTTTCCTAATGTTACAGTGCTAAGAAGCTTGCCATAAATCTATTCTGGATTTTCTCCTCAGTTATTTACAAAGAGCTTATTCTCTCTATATGGTTATTTTCATCACTCAGTCTGTCCATGTCAGTTTATTAAATAAATCAGGGAAGACTGTAACAAAAATGCTTCAGGCATTCATAATTTGACTGAAATAAACAATTCCCAGATACTATTGGTCCATTATGTTGGTCCATTATGCTCATAAATAGAACACTTGAGAGACAAGTTATCTGTCTGTAGAGTTGCTACAGACAGTTGAAGGTGGGAATATTACAATGATTTAGCCATATCTCGGTGGAATTTTGAGAGCATTTGCTAGAGAGGAGCTCTGTGGACTTGAGAGTAAGAGAAGGGTTGTGAAGAGATGCACATGTGCCTGTCAGAAGTGCTTCACCAGCACAGGCCTTTACTCACCCTACACATGCATATTCTTTGTTATTTTTCCAGACAACAGAGAGTGCGCTGTTCCATTCAAATATGCTGTATATGTGCAGGTACATGTATACACATGCACACCTATCTTTAAAGGATTAAATATGGAGGAAGTTGGTGTAATGAGTCATGATTCTTTTTGTATGATGATATGCGTTTTGACAGTAATAATAGCTCCTTTTGTTTATGCTTTTACTTCCCATTTCTCTATTTTCGCAGTTTATTCGTAGTGAGTTCATTTTCGCTTCTTATAAATACCCAATCCTTCCTAAGGTATCTTGAAAATGTTCTCCCCTGTCATAGCTGGTTCTGTGTTAAGGTTCAGTGGTAGCCTGACCTGGATCTGGATACAGCCAAGATGCTGGTGACCCAGGCAGTGAGAGTGTTTTAAGGCACAGCCATGTAAATGTGCATGCAAGAAGTAGTTGCTCTTTTCCTGGAGCTGCTGGCAAAGTTTTTAGGAGCAGTGTGTCAGAGATGGGGCTTGAAATACTTAAGGGGGTGCTGAGCTTCCCTTGAAGGTTAATACTAGGCCTCTTTTGTTTTCTTAATTGTAGAGCTACAGTGGTTTAACAAAGATTGCCTTCAGGACAGCAATTCCCGTATTTACAGCCGTTACCACAGAAAATGCACTTACCATGTTTATGAAAGTTATTTGAAGTAAATACAACACCCTCGACTTTTGATTTCTTTTTCCTATTATAATTTCATCACTTTTGCCCTTTCACCTAAAGTTAACAGCTTGTAACTTTTGCTAATTATTTGTCATGACCAGCTTGCAGTTCTTCCCATTCGCAGCTCATTGGTTTGGTTCCTATTGCTCATTTTATGTATTTTATTTGAACCGTGATGCTGCTTTCAAACATTTTTCATACATTTTGCGGTGCGTGAAGCTGCAATCGATTCATATGATATAGCTAATAGTGATGCTGGCAAGCCGTTAAGAGTAGGTGCTATGTGGTAAAATATCTGGGCATACAGTTGTGTGGTTATTTCTTTGTTTTTTTTTTTAGAAATAAAGATATTGAAAGTCTAACTTCCTCAGATTCTCCCTTTAGCTCTGAAACTGTGAGGACTTTCTTTTTCCTTTCATTTGTTTACAATAACAGTAGAAAATCTTGTCGTAATCTTTCTGCACTAATATTGCTTTTCCTGTACTTTGAGGTATTAATATTAATTGGCATTGCATCAAATGTGGAATGTATTTGTGATATATATTTTGTAATATATTTTTATTTAAGATATTACTGAGTCCTACCTCAGTAACATATTTCTGTATGCTTAATATGTGTATGATATAGATGTACACCAAAATGAATACACCAAATCTTATGCTTACAAATATATTTTTGGCTTTTGTTCTAGATTATGTACGGCAACATCCAGTGGGGCATATAATTTACCTTCCTTTGTATGAGAAGCATGTTCCATTTCTCTAGATGTCTGTGCGTTTTTACGTCACGTTGTACGTTAAAAGAGCAGTGATTGAAATCATTGTTGTCAAGAAAGAATGTATTAAAATTATTAATAAGACTTAAACCCACAAGAGACTTACTAAATCATCTGATCTGACCTAAATTTATGACCCTTTCTCCCAGTTCTTCTCTCTGCATACTTGCAGAAAAAGAAAGTGATCTAAAGGAGAAAAAAAAACCAGCCATATTAAAGACTAGTGAAAAAATGTGTATTTATATTAAATCTATGTAGCATTGTGTGATTATAATAATCAGAACAAATAAACTGTAAGGATATTCACATCAGCCCTCATTTCAAGCTGAACTATTATAAGTGATTAACAGCCTCATACTCCTGCTTTAATTAAGTTATGTTGTGAAATATTCAGCATTTGAACCTGTTCTGGCCTGCCTCTTTTATCATTGAATTACCATCCTTAATGTGTTTTTCTGCTGAAAGATGAATTTCATTTAAGGATTACTGTACACTGCTTTGGCATTTTGTGGTTTCTTGTCAGCCCTTGTGAATCTAGATCATAGCTAACTTCAGTTCCTCTGACATGTCCTATATGCACAGTCTCTTGACTAGCCTGTCTCAGTGGATTTATTAACTCATATTGTATTCTTGTAGAAATGAATGGACATTTTTGATTAACTTAATGACAGAAATTTCAGATGACAGTAGAGTTTACTTTTGGAGCTAACTTCAGGTTATGTAGGCCACCACAGCTCTCTAGTGACCTATCACTTAACAGAAATATGTTTTTGAAAGTTTCAAGGCAGTGGCCATCAGCCTGCAAACACTGCACAGCAGTGCGAGGCCAGAACTGAGTAGTCTGTGAGATCTGGAGTGTCTTAACCCAGAACCTCCTCCTGCATCTGCGCTGTGTTTTCTCTAGATTGATTTCCAGCTGATATTCCAGTAAACACTACAGCATCTGCTTCTGGACAAATTCATAACCCCTGTAGGATTTTCAGAAAGGGCCCATGAGTATTGCACTGGTTGAGATGGCTACTAGGCTCTTAGCATGACACATCCCATTTTCCTTGTTTCTCATTATACCTGGACTGGACATGGGTGATGCAACTCAGCATGGCACCATAAGTTTTTGTGGTGCTTCCATTCCCAGCTGTCTGCTGATCAGTCTGTGTTTTGAGGAAGAGGAGGTCATGCCCACGAGTACTTTTCACATTCTCACGGCTAATCATATAAATGTACTGAAAGGGAGAAAATACAAAAGAAGAAGCAGATCAAAAAAAAAAGTGGGCAAAAATGATGCCAAGATGTCTTGCTGCTTTAATGGGACCATTGGTTGCCTTAATTCTTGCAGAGCACATGTGTATGAAATACATTTGTGTCTTAGGCAGGAAGAAATGTGGGGCTTGCCCTCACCAAGGCTATTTCCTGCAGCTGCTGCATGCTTCTAACCACTTGTCCTGAAAGAAATCCCTTTAACCCATGAGACACTGATTTGGGAAATTCAGACTGCGTTCAGACTGTGTGTTTTACCGTCATTTTTAATGATCTTCCCTCATTGTAAAAGATATAAAATTGTTCATGACTGATGCAAATGAAAACTGACACTAAAATGAAGCTTCTCATTTGTCTATCATTCCTGGGAAGGAGTTAGAGATACTTTCAGTGTGTGTGCCTATTTTCTTAACTCACCTGAAAACAGTCCTCTCCTAAGGCAGTTGCTTGAAATAGCAGCAAGCGTGGCAAGCTCTTGACATCGGCACACTGCTAGTTACACAATTTCTTGTAATGTGTAAGAATAGCTGAATAAATGTGAACTGGAACAAAAGCAAACTGAGCTAAACTTAACTTATCCCTGCCAGAAAAAGAATTTGTATCTTGTGGTTTTGCATCTCTTTTACTAAATTGGGCCTTTTTTTTTAGCAGATAGATAGGAAAAAAAGAAGCAAAAGCTACACAAAAGGGGTTTTCTTTTGTGTGTGCTTATATTAAATTTGAAGTTTCTGTGGCAACTTTCATTGGTGAAGAGACATTTCAGACATTATATAGTTGGCTGAAGGAAATGGCAAGGGTTATACCAGCAAAAGAGTTATCTGAATTAAGTGATAATGTTATCTGTTTTAAGTGGAATTATTTAGAAAGAGCATGCGGCTACATTATAAGGATATAACCATATCACCAGTCCCTTCCTTACGCAAATAGAATTGGTACCTCATGGGAGAAACCTAGTTACACAAATGTCTTACAAAAGGGAAAGGTTAAAAAGCTCATGTTTGAGTGGGAATATAAAAATAATACTTATCATCAGTTCTAGTTAAAGGTAAGAGCTGCTTTAACTGCGTGTTATGTGGCAGCTTACATTGTGAATTCTGTTCAGCTTATTTTAAGAATGAACATGAAAATGGTTAAGTGGAAATTCTGTCTGAAAAAAAAGTACAAAATCTACTCAAGCAAATATGTTTATAACAAAGTGGGACAATAGGTAACTGTGGCAATAAACTGGCTTTAAACAGCATACAGAGATACATCTTTTTTACTCTGCCTCATATACAATTCAGTTAGCAGCATAAGGTTATTTTAATATTATACAGAGATCAGAGGCTAAGAAGTGCTTGTGGGTAAAGGCGCAAAGGCTTCTCAAAGAGACAGAAATACAAATACCTGTTCACAAAATTCTCCATAAGCATTTTTTTTAATCAGCAAATGCCTTTTTATTGTTTAACCTACCCGCCTTGATCTCCCTACTTTTGGTTAATACGGGAGTCAATTACAGCTTAATCTGTGCAGAATTAACTTTACAGAATATACACTGGGGATTTCTCTATCTTCTCTGCTTAGATCTAAGTCGTAAAAAAATACGTATTGAAACTGTGTGCAAGTACTGCATATGGTACAGGCTTTTGCAGATTTATTGTAAAATCATTTTAAATCGGTTAAGCTCTTGCCAGAAGTTAATTAAATATGTTCCTTTGGTGGGGGGTGGCGGGGCTCTGTGTGTGTGTGTGTGTGTGTGTGTGTGTGCATGCGTGTGCGTGGGGGGGCCTGCTGTCTCACTAGGTGGCAGTGTGTGATTACATCTGGAAGCACCACGCCAGCCGCTCTGGTGTCTCCAGCTGTGACCTCCCGCACCAAGATGAAATCTCGGACGCCGCAGCCACCTCAGGAGACATCACCGTCCACGTGGCCGTGTACACCGTCCACCTCAGCGGCTTCCAGGAGCTCTACAGACATTTCCTCAGGCTGCCTGATGGGGCTATCGTTGAGGTAGGTCCAAACAGCTTCCTTGCTTGCTGATTTTATGCATAAAGATGTGCACTTAGTGACAGGAAAACAGACCCGCCTTGTCCCTCCACAGAGTACACTCTGAGATCTTCTATAGGAAGACCTAAGTCTTAAATAGAAAAGTATAAAATCAGTGTGTTAATATATTTATAGTGCAAAGTAACAGTTTATTAATGTTTAAAGACCTATTTGCGGTTATGTGAATAAAATATACACTGGAACTACACATGTTTAAGTTCTTTTATAAATATAATTTCTTACCAAATGCATATGTTCACTTTGCACAGGAATTATATATAAATATACAGTGTGATTTTTCTATCCATTTATTTTACAGTCAGGGCTACAGGTATGGTCATCTGCTTAGCCTTTCTACAGACATAGAGAGCTGATGCACAGTTATTAAATAACTTACTGGCATTTTGCAAGTTTGAGTTTGAATCCCTGTTGTTGTCATACTTCTAGGCATACTATAAGCTTGTTTACTGAAACTCAGCGCAGAATAGTGTTTAAAAAAGCCTCTCCTCTATAACCTTTTCATAAACTGCTTTTGTTCCATTGTCATTTTGTGATAAAGACTTCCAAAGGGTGCATTTCCTTGTTGCTTTTGGTCTTGTGTTGAGAGACCTTAAAAATGGTGTATGAGATCAAGTAGAATGAAAGAATATTACTTTAGCTACCTGTATAAGAAGCAGGAGCATACTCATGGAGTTTACTGTAAAAACCCAGAGATGATGAAGTCCTAAGTTTTGAGCTGCTCACTCCTAAGGTGAAGGTTTGAGTATATCTTTTCACAATGAGCCAAACATTGCTTCTGCTACCTTGATTAGCATTTGAAGGCAGTTTTCTTTATTAGAATATTTAATTATTAATGTATTTGCCCTACTTGGCTTTTTCAAGAAAATTTAATCTAAAGGAAACTGTCCTCAAGGAATCCAAACATAATTCTCTGCCCCAGGAATTCATGATTCACCAAAGTGAAGACACCAGAGTCTTATGGCCGGCCAAAGAAAACAAGAAGACATGTGACCTACATGAAGTAGAGCTTAATAATTAAAACAATGAAACCTGCAAATCCAGGTTCATGACTGGGTCTGTCAAAAAGGCTTTTCGTATCATTGTCTATATTTTTGCTAGAATGCAAATGCCAATCCAGCCCCATTCCTGCTATGTCCTACATTACAAAGAATATTTCTATGAAAAACTATATATATATTTTTCAGCATTTCAGTCATGAACTTTCATTCAGCTCTCACAAGGATGTGGAGGGAAATGTTTTGAACATGTGAGATAATGTGATACAATCTTAGTTTTCTGCCCTGGTCTGAGTTCACTAATCCTTTTCCCATTTCTTAAAGAGAGGAAATACATTACATACAGTGTAAATTTGCCTTCCCAGATGAGTTATGCAGATACTGCTCTGAACTAAGGAGACCAAGGAGTCCAGCGGACACCTACTCTTCTAGCTGCTAAATTGATGCTGATCGGCATCCAAAAAGTGAATGCTGCTCAATGAACAGATGACTCTAGCTAGAAACTTTTAAACAGTTTCTCACACCATACCCCAACATAGTCCATTCCTAAATTCTATATAATAGATTCTTATATCTTATCTCAAAAGTCACACTGCAAGTTTACAGCATTTAAACCTGTTAGATCAGGTTTACAGGTTAGATCAGGTATACAATTACCTATAACAAATGTACATAACTCTTATATTTAGTAGAATATATAATGGCCATAGGTATACATTTGTGCTTTTTATAGGTTGAAGCTTTCTACTTTGCTCGCAAGTTAGAAATATTCTGTAAGTTGATAAATTTTAAAAACACATGCAAGCGAGTGAGAAGTTAGGCACCATTTGAATGTTGAAAGGACGTTCAATGCTATCTCTTGTTTTCCTTTTCCTGCTTCAAAATCTTTGTGGGCGAGGGTAGAGTGAGAAACCTCCCATTGTGGGTCTGCTCTGAAGCAAATTCGCGTGAACTGTGCTACTTGCTGCTTTTGGTTAACTTCAGGAACATTTTTTTTTCCTCTCCTGTGATAAGACAAGTGGTTGTGCTTGAGTGGATTAGAAAATGTATTGAGAATTAAAATGCTTTGCAACCCCAACTTTAGCTTGTAAGGGTGTATGAATAGAAGACTATGATGGACTTTGTGGGATATTGAACCCCGTCTGCTGTTTTTATAGGCAACTACATCATGTATAAAAACCACAGTACATTTTTTTCAGTCTGAAATATTACAACAAGATAGATATTCTGTCACCACTGATCCTATGAAAAGATTCTTCCAGATCCTTACTTTCTGTTTGGTCAGAAGTGCCTTCCTTCTCTCCAGATTCAATTTATTCATGGTCCTTTTATATGTATTTATTTGCATCATTCTTTAGTGTAAACAAGACTTCTCCCTTCCAGGAGTTTACCTACTTAATCTATTTACAGAGCATAATCTTATCCATTTTCTGCCAGAATGGATGCTACATTTTGCCAGAAGTAAAAAAGAAGACGCTCTCCTCTTGTATAAGCAGGCTTTTTATTCCACTCCTCACTCTACCAGCAGTGGTGGAGAAGGGAAGGCTTTTCTTCCACCACGACGAGGGCAGGGATTCTCATTTGTTCTCCCTCCCTCATCCTCTCTTTCTTATGAGTGACAACTGTCTTCTCTCTTTCTTCATGATCAGTGAGTATTTCCTCCCTATTAGAGATAAGATTGACAGCAGAAACATTATTCTACTCCTGCAGGACTCTACCTGCTATGTTATTTCCTTGGTGAGCAGAATTTTCCTGTTACAATTCAGTTCTTGTTAAAACCCATACTACATGCAGTAGGTCTTGGAATTAACATCTGACTGACATATTACATATCTCCCATCTCTCAAAAGTTATTTTCCAGGCTATCCCCTGCTCAGCAGAGGTTGCATTCACCGTTGTAGTTGGATTACTCTTCTGAGCAATTCTCTACTGTACTGCAGGTTAGATGGTCATAGTTATACAAGCTGCCATCTTGTGATTGTAGGAACATGACCTGGGGGAACAGAGATGATTTGTGCTAACTGTGACTTGATCTGCCCTTACATATATATCTAATTTCTCTACAGGGCCCAAAGATCCAGAGATTGTGCAACATTCATTTCTTCCTCCTCTTTTTTTTTGGGTGGGCTAGAACTGTTGTGCAACTGTCAAGTAGAAATGTTTATTTAATGTCATCCAGAAACTGGAGGTTGCAAGTACATTCTTATGGGAAACAGGCATGCTTTTTTTTCTTTTTTCCTTTAAAGTGAACACTGAAGGTGAAAATGTAATTATTTCAGTAATTTTTGCTGTCCATGACGGTGAGACCTCACTAATTTGGGAGTTAACATATCTCTATTGGTACTTGTAATACTTTGTGAGGTCATTGCATGGTGGCTGCCAATGTTGTAGGTATTCTTCAGAAATAATACTGATGTATAAAAATGAGCATTTTGAAGAAAAAACAACACAGAAATGATAATAACTTTAAAGAGCATGTGCAGATAAATTTATATATTATAAATTACACAAATTTATATATAACTTTCAATGATCTGGAGGTTATTAGTATTCAATAAACAGAAGTGTAAAGCCTAGCAAGCTCTGGTTGATAGCACATATGCCATAAAACACATCAAATTTATATAAGCACAATACAATAAACCACTGGACCACATTCTTCCCCAGACTCATAGTGAATATCTGAAGATATTCCTTGACTGTCATAAAAGCTTTTTTGTGTCATATTACTGTAAAGTTCTTGACTATGTGTAATGATATATTAATACCTAAACTTGCTCTTCTAGAATTAAATTAAAGCAGTATTGCTTTGTGGCCCCAGTGTGGAAAAGTACTTTAGTGTTACCTTCACTTAAGTCAAGAAGTTAAGATTTACTTCAGTAGTGCTTTGAATTTTTTACTTTCTGATTTTCAGTTTTTAGGAATTGAGGCATGTGCCTAGGTGTTGAATCAGAAGTGCACCGGCCAGGAATAAGTGTTTCTTTATGTAATAAGTTGTTTAAAGTATTTATATTTTTCCAGGTATGGTATTCTCATTAAAAGACCAGCATACCTTGAAATTCTGTGTCTAATATGAAAAGTAGTTTTATAGGTTTCATAAGCACAAAGCAAAAGTAACTATTTTAAATGGAACATCAAGGACAAGGTGATATGTAGAAATTGCCTTACAAATGTTAAATAAAAAAGATTTTTAAAAAATGTGTAGCATAAAAATTATAGAGGTTAACCTCGCAAGTTCAGTCCTTTTATCAGAAGCACTGTAAAATTTAAAGAATTCACATGCAATAAAAATCATTTTCCTTTTTATCTATAATGTATTTCCCCTTTATAGTATTCGATTTAGGTGTTTCCTAACCAAGAAATGACCTTTTCACAATAAATCACTTATCATGCTTTCCCTGATTCATTAAACTTATGTTGTTATAGTGTAGAGGGAATTATTCAGTTTTAGCAGTGTCTTTGAAATCCATGCACAAAAAAGCTAATAATAGTAATAAGTGTTTGCAGTCTATGCTGTGATAACAACAACTCAGTGATTTTTATCTTGACTTTTGCTGACTAGAGTTCCTTTCTTATTAAAAGGCCAAAGGTAAACCACTCTAACTCAGGAAAAAGAAACAGTTTCTTATTACAGACCTACTAAGCCTCAGTGTTGTAGAGAAACTTTTTTATAGTATGATTTTATCTATCAGATAAACCTACACAAATGTCAACGATTCATCCAATTTAAATTTACTGGATAAAAGAGATTTGTTTTCCCTAATTACTTGAAATGTACCAAGTAGTAATAGGATAAGAGAGTGTAGGTGACTACCCAATTACTTACTTTAAGCTATTTACATCAATCTGTATGCTATAAATTATGTCTAAACTCTCCCGCACTTCTGGAAAAGTGAATAAAATCATACAAGTTTATTTTGAATACAAGATCAGATATGGTATGCTGAGTGACACTTAAAAAGAATGAAACAGTAACTGCAGCTTATTTTCTGAAGCAATCTTGACACTAATGCTAAATTACAGCTTGGAAACATCTAGCATTTTTACCTTTATGAGAAAAGGCTTTTTACATATTTAACATAATTCTAGGGAAAATATACTGGAATTATGTATAAAGATATGTACACTGTAACCAAAGGGCATGTATATTCCCCAGTAGAATACTTAAAACAATTTTATTGCCATTTGGTGTCATTTTCTAACAGATATAAAATACAGCCAGTAAACAAACTAGACTTTAGATTTAAGCTGACAGCTGTTCCTTCAGAAGCAATATTCAGATATTTAAGATTAAGAATACTGAATATTTTACAATTGTTTGAGCAAACTGTACTTTTAGCATGTGAAAGGCTATGTGCCTTTATATACAGTTCTTGGATGTGATAATGACATTAAAAAACAGACTTAGAATAATCTACACATTTGTCGTTCGCGTATATTCCCTGGGCAAATTTACAAATTGCCTCATGTTTTATTCTTAATTCCACAAATTCTTTTTATATACGTAATATTGCTATGAATATTGGTACTTATTTTTTTTCCATGAGTGCATAGACCATACCATAGACTCCAGTGGAGCTTACGCCTGTAACTGAAGACAGATCTTTCTCACGGTAACTTTGTTAAGGGAATAATCTGGCCAAGTTTATCCCCAAAGTCCCACACTGTTTTCATAAGGTTGAGTAGGATTCATTGTGTGTTCCCTGGCTACATCTAAGATCTAATCCTGTTCTGCTGAAACTAAATTAGATTATGCAACTGGGTTCAGTGGAAGGATGATCTTTGTTTCATATCAGCATTCATTGAGATTCATTTGGGAGTTGTATGGGATAAAAGTCAGATAAGGGATACTCCCATTGGCATAAGTGATCAGTTTAGCACAGACTACCTGTTTACAGCC
Organism: Nothura maculosa; assembly: GCA_032353885.1. Lineage (NCBI taxonomy): Eukaryota > Metazoa > Chordata > Aves > Tinamiformes > Tinamidae > Nothura > Nothura maculosa. Next base: position 1,165,071 of record JAUBOD010000053.1, on the reverse strand, counting down.
TGTTAGTTGATGGCCATGACAGTAATCCTCGTTCGCTGCAAGTAAACAGTAAATTAGACTGTTTTAAGTTTTCTTTACCACTATACATTTCTCAATGGCAAAATTTAATTAAAGATAATCAGTTTAGAAAGAAAATAAAGAGTTGTGCAGGCAGATTTCCCCCCTACCTAAAAGGAAAGAACAATGAAATAGGTGGTTCCTCAGGAAGTCTTGCAATGATGTGCTTTCCTTGTACATTAATCCAACTCATCTTGAATGTAATACGTCAATCCTGTCCTGAAATAGACCCAGTCTGTGGCTCTCCTGCCCTCCTGCCTTCGTGATGGCAAAGCTGACCCATTTACTAGGTGTTTGCTATGGACTAGGAGGATGCTCACACTGCCTCTCATCTGAGAATTTGTATCTGAGTAAATACTGCTTGGGTTGTTTATCCTTTTCAAGGCAGCAAAGTATCACATTGTGTCCTTTTTTTGGGTTTTTTTTTCAATTAAATTGAGACAAATTCTTAAATGGCAATTGTAGCTTGATATGTTGTCAACTACTACTGTGATTAAGCTGCTGCATGTGGCATGCTTGAAATGCAGGAGGGAGCCTTGCAGCATGTGGCCCTTTCTCCTCGCCCTAGCTTTCCTCAAATCCCATTTTCTATCTGCTCCCCATGGCAGAAACCCACAAAGCTGCAGGGAGCAGGATGCATTTCCATCAAGGCAGCACATCCTGCTTATCTGCAGAAAGGGCTGTGGTCCAACAGAATGAGCAGGAAAGTGATGAAACAGGTTCCACCACAGGCTCGCAGCATGATGTGCAGGCTTAGAGCAAATAGGCAAATGACAGAAATACCTACACTGCAGCCTTGCATCCTGGTTTTACATATGAAATCACAAATTTGCAAACATGCTGGGTTTTTTATTACTAACAGAGCACATGGGGTGACTAGGAAGGGTTGCATACCTAGCCAGTGCACACGTAGATATTTTATGGGTATGGATATTTACATATATTTATCGATGGAGATGTGAGGAGTTAGAGCTATTGCATTCCAGTGTTCGCAAAAAGGATGGGAGCAAGTTCTGCCAAGGTGCATCCGTTCAGTCTGAGCAAACATTCATGGCATAAGTGTTGTCATATCAGTGTAGTTGTGCTGAATAATAAACATTAAAACTGATAATTGAAGCACTTTAAAAGTACTATTTTGTATTGAAATTTCCATTCAAATACACTTAAAACTCACAGATTGACTGTATTTTCTGAACTAGTTTATGATGTTAGTGTATAGCCACTGATGGCGGAAAAATATATTTGGGTCTCTTAAATAGTTACAGACCTTAATCATCTATCGCATACTTTTGCCTGAATCAGCATTAAGAACTGTGAAGTCAAAGGATAATTGCCAAAACAGCATTAACTTATTTTACCTGAATAAAAAAAAATAACCTTTGAGAAAGTACCTTGCAGCTACATAGATTGACAAAATGCATCAATTATATTTTTGCTCACTTTATAATTACACTGCAGTGAACTTTACTACATGGTTGATTAACTGTAAGGTTACTGCTATTAAGTCACTTTCAGAAACAACTTGGACTTTAATTTAATAACAATACACTACACAACATCTGATTGAGTCTAAAAACCTGACATACTCTTACAAGCTTCAATTTGAAGTATATAAGTAAACGATAACAACTGAAATGTAGCAGCAGGTTTCTGTGGCTTTGGTCAAGCATGCTACATGGTGTGTACATGATCAAATTTAAAAGGCTTTTTGGTATTTGTTAACCACCAGCAACAAAAAGTTTTTTTTCCAGTGAACTCTAGATATCTCCTATGTTCACTCTTTTATACTGAAACATACAAATTAAAGTGTTCTAGCTCCTAGAAATTAGAATAAAATCTCCAAATACACCCAGATGGCATTTGCATGATATTTTCTCAGATTACTGTGACAGAAAAAAATACTACTGTTTCTCTTAGCTCACTCATGTCACATTTCTCTTTTTGTTCTTTTGTCTTTGTGTGTTATAGAAGGGTTGCTGTGGAGCCCTGCCATAATGTGATCTCTCTATCCGACTTGCCCTGAAGAGAGTTTATGCTATGAGAGAAACAGATTAAGACAATCTAAATCTGGATTGTCTTTTAGTGTAAGAGAATAAAGCAAACAAACAAAAGAATGGCAGGTATTCATGTAATGGTGCTTGACTAAGAAGAAAGAGCAGTCTGGCATGAGAAAACTTGCCCACCACTCAGGAGGCCTGAGATCGCTTCAGTGTTTAGTAACAGTTTCTTATGTGAGCTCAGAAAAATTTCTTATGCTGTCTGTACTCTTCCCTTACAGAGGTAACAGCAATTCCCAGCCTCTCAGAGTATAAAAACTGAAGGTACATTAAAGATTTTAAGATGCTTCATCAGCAGGATTATACATGTATATGAGAATGCAAAAGTTAGTAGAGAGTATTCGCATACATACATGGCTCTTTATATAGTTTATTAAAGCAATGTTAAGCCAGAGTCAGAATAGTAATAGTCTTTAAAAGACCACCATATTAGTAAAGCAATCTGATTTTTTATTTGCTATTCTAGTGTTTGAATAAAAACAGCTAGACAGAACTGAGGATCCTTCCTTCTCAGAGACTGAAATTTCATTTCTACTGACATTTATGTGAACAAAGCTTTTCTTGCAGGGACACTCCAGAAAGTTTGCAGAAGCAGAACCCAGGGTGCTCTTGTACAAAATGCCACCCACATTACACAAGCAGAGGATCTGACATGTGATGTGGTAAATGCTAATGAGCTGAGCTGGATTTGATGCAGTGTCTTGGCTGTATAACTAATTTCCAGTTCTATACCACATCATCTCCTCCTCATGGCTATGATTTTCTTCTTTGAAGGTCTATTCTTTATTCACTCAAATCTTCTCCATGTGTCAAGAACATCATAAGAAGAAATTATTAAAAGCAATAGGAGTAAAAATCCCTATTCTACCATTTTGCTTAAGCATTTAGAGTCTGAGAAAAATTAGGCGAATTCACATTTCACATATGTTTAAATTGCTAATCTCACTGCTGTATCTGTATTAGTGAATTCATTTACAGTAACTTTTCCTCTATAATATTTTGGCAGAACTGTTACAAAAATTGTTATAAGACCTAGGAGTGGAACTGAACCATGAAAGCTAAATTGTAAGCTGCTGTGAAGCTGGGTTATTAGTATGACAGAATAAAATTTCACACGCACAAAAGCTTCTAAGCTGCAATATTTTGAAAGCAAGAAGAGAGAGGTGGGGAAGTGTAATCAAACTCATGTATGTTTGCTGTGATATTTCACTGAATGCTGCCATAATAATGTGTTGGTTTTGTCCATTCTGTTCTTCAGGCATTTGGTGATATTAGTGGAATAAGTCTTTTGTGTAATGAAATGAGCACAGCCAAAGAGGATGTAAGTGAAACAGACAGTGGGCTGCATACATCTTCACGGATCAAGCTGAGAAAAATGAAAAAGAATACAGCAAGGTGGAAAGGTATTATTTTGCAGACTCTGTACCTAGCTTAAAGATAAAGCCCCTATGTAAGCATAAAACAATGTGACCATAAAACCACTGTAAAAGGAAACAGATAGTTTCAAACCATAATTTCTGTTGGAAAGACTAGATTGTGATTGATTTGGGCTGAAATTGCACAACTGAGCTTTCAGTGGGTCATTATCCTGGGGTAGTGTTGTAAGTCTATTGCAAGAGTCCTGAAGGCTGAGGAGCTGTCATTCTTCACCCAAACTCTGTCATACTTTCCATTCTGAAGCTCAACACATCAGTGATTGTAAGTCAGAACAATCTCCCTTGAGTAAGAGCCAACATTTAAGGTATGTTGAAGGCAGGCATAAATCAGCTGCTTTATTTATAATTAGGCAAATATCCACACATGTGGATATTTGTCTGAGTGTCAAAGCCAGAATGCACTATGCTGTTTTGTTCCCAGTCGTTCACACTTGCACTGTTTTCCACCGTGTACTAAGAGCCATCAAACCATTTCCAGTGAATAAAGAGCATGTGCAGATTAGAACCTGTCCACACATCTCAGCTATAAGTGAAGTTGCTGCTGATCAAAGATAGTATCAAAGTGCTCAGTAAGAGAGAATTATGGAGTCTTTAGACTTCATTGTTATTGTGAGGTGTCGTTTTACTTTGTTCCTTGTCCAAGGCTTTCAGTATGAGATCTGGCTCAACCAGATCACTGCACGTAGCTGAGAGTGATCAGTGTCAAGGAGGCACCCCAAGAACATGGCTATTTAACTGGAGGCAGGTTTTAATGCCTTCTCATGGACAAAGATGAGTAAAAGCACCTAGGATTATTGTGAAATTCATGATCATCTTGTCTACTGATGGAGAAAACTTAGAAAGTTCACAAGAGCACATGAGAGATTTTTTCAGAGGAAAACACAAATTTGGTGTATGTGCTTTTGTTCATAGCTCTCTTGCTGGGGGGAAGGGTGGCTGGCACATTCATTGTCACCCAATTAATTACATCTTTCTCCATATTTTTCTTTTGTTTTTTTTCCATGATTTTTCAGGGAATCCCGTTGTCTCCAACAAGAGCTAAGTTCAAGAGGAATGAGTGGTTCCCAGATTTGTTTGCATTCCGATTCACATCTGTAGTATGATTATTGTCTAACAGGATTTACAGTTCTGTTGTTCACTTCTTTGTGTGTACAGTGTTGTGAACACATTGTCTTGCAAATGCTTCATGCATAGCTTTCTCTGTCTTCAACAAGCATTTTAGTGTGGAGTCCTTGCAGGATTGAATCATAGGTTGGATCAGGCAAATATAGTTATTTCCTCTGATTTTTTTTCCCTTTCAAATAGTGGGATAGTCCTAGATTTCTTAGATTTGTTTGTACCTGCTTTCCACTGTGGTCATGGTGAAAATGTCATTGATTTGCTTTTCAGATTTCATAAATAAAACATTGCTAGTGTTTTCAGTAACTGTTCAAAGAACAACACTGTTATAATTGTAAGGTTGCAAAGATGCCCAGAGAAGGAACAATAATGGCTTCATGCCATGAAATGCTACCAGTTCTATAGCCAAGTCTCAACAGGCTGCAAAATTTACAACGTCTCACAGGAGATCATTTTGGTGGGGTTTTACTTTCGGTCATATGTACTTCCCTGGGAGCTATAGCAGCTTAAAGTAAGAGAGGAGTTATCTTTATACCTTCTTATTAGTATCAAAATTTTATTTATAAGTTCCAAACAAAGTCAGTGCCTCTTTGGTGTGATAAAAATGCATAAAAAATATTACATGCCCTAAAGGGATAGAACAGACAACAGAAGGATGGATGAGAAGGGGAGCAAAAGCATGGAAAGGTCAGTTGTCGAAGGCTGTACGGGTCAGTGACACAGTCAGAAGTTAGACTTTCTGAGTCCCTGGCCAGTGATCTAACTCTTGGTCCTACCTGTATTTGGATCTTTTCTGGCTTGCAAATGTAGCAGGAATAGGGAATAGTTTTATCTCCACAGTATTTTGAATCATCCATTTACAACACTTTTCATCAATTAACATAGCTGTCAATAACTTTTTTTTAACAAGTACACTTTTCTGGGATCCATTTTTTTCATATCTGGCTTAGCAAAGCCAGATTCATTTATCTTTGCAAGATCTCTCACAATATTTTGCACATTGTTGATTATTTTTCATAGCTAATCTTAGAATAATCATTAAATGACATAAAATAACAAGCTAGAATTTCAAATGTCAGTCCTGAAGACAGTTATTTTTTGGGTTTGCAAGTAACAATCTGTTTTTCCTTTTTTTTCCCCTACTCTTCTAGTTGCTTTTTGTGTGTGTGCATGTATGTATTTTTGTGTGTTATATCTAGACAGAAATGGTGTTAAAAATTCTTATTGATATTTATATACGGTGATGTAATTCTGAGAGGGTTCTACTGCATTATCTGTTATTTGAATGACTTCTCTCTGTCATAATAGAAATAAAATAGCCTTTTTAATCTTTGTTTCCTGAGTTGACACTTTATATATAATTTTGAGAAAGAAAAAAGCCAAAGAGAACATTCCTGTCCCTCTCCTCTCCTCTTTTTCTTCGTATGTGGAATCTGTCCATCTGAGCTGATGAGTCGTTTTCACCTATTACTTTGCCATCAGGTAAGAAATGAATCATGCAAATAATGCAACAGATGTCAATAGGATTACTTGTACGTGTGGTTGTTTTCTGATTTGTGGTATGGTGGTGATCCATAACCTATTGCCTAAGGGTAACAATTCCAAGAAGGTAGCATGCTGCAGGCAGTGTCATATTTTGCTAATCTTCTTGGCCTTTGAACATAACAAAACATAAATGGTAAAAGTCCCTTTAGGTAATGAGACCCACTGAATTAAGATGTCCCAGTTTGGATCTATGAGATTTTGACTTCAGTGAAAATATCATGCTAGTATTCAGTCTGATAGAAAGACTGACATTGTATATGAAGATGGAGAACGCACTTTAGTTCTCGTGAAACTATGCTTATTTTTAACAAATGTGCATCTGATGTTAAGTTCTTTTTTGTCATAAAATACTTGATCAACCACCTTTACACCCTCATTTCTGCTGGCACATTTCCACTGACTTTCTTCAGATCTGAGATTTACAGTTCTGTGAAGGAAGATGTTCTTGAAAGCTGATTTAAAAGTATACCTAAGTATTAAGTAAATTTATCTTTTTTTTCTGTAAATGTAACATCTGATTCATTCTGATTGCTCACATCCTGTGAATTCTCGTGGATGTTGGTCGGTATACTTGGGTGATACTTGGTTTTGAAATTGTAATCACAGGTTTCTGAAGTGCTGTTGTCAGCAACGTTATCCCTAATGCTCAGTTATAGTTGGGTACTAATTGCCTGCCTATGTTCCTTTACAACAATTTTCTCCCGTGTAGCTATATATATGTAGTCATTACTGAAAAGTGTAAATAAAGAATCCTTTTAGTGGTGTAGTTTCCCTAGGTACCTACTGTTCTCTTATTATCTAAAACATACTCCCCATCTGTAGTTCTTTTCTATTAAAGAATAAAGACATAAGTATGAATTAAAAATTAAAATGCTTGTTGTAGATTAGAGAGCAAGGTCTATTAGAATATATCTAGTGCTAGGCTCACAGTACAGTAGATAGATTACACTGAATACCAGTTAAGCAAGGAGATGAAAAATGAGTGATTTTCATCATTCAGTTAAATATAGTGCTAAGTGGTATGTGCTAGCATTAAAAGCAAATTACTTAGCACTTCACCAATCACAGCATGAAAGCATTCCATTGGAAGCAGTATTTCCAGGGATGCTCAGCCCTCAGTTTTATTAAATAAATCAACTGTTAATACTGAAGGAAGTAGTCAAAGACCTATTGCTATGATAATAAAAAAGATTGAAAATGTAAAAATAAAGAGAAGCAGTACCTCATTTTAATTAAATGTTCTAAAACCTCTCACTCTATCAACAACAAATTTCCGAAGCCCTGGTGGATCTGAAATATTTGCATTTTCTGTACCTTCTTCCAGATTTTGTTTCTGACTAATGAACTTGACCTTTCATTTTCTTTTTTTTTGTCTTTGTAATGACATTTTTTCATCATAAATCTGCTGCGATGTCATCGAACATTTTGATGAGCTGTTCTGATAGTCTCTTATATCTCCTTGATAGAATATTATTATCCAGTATTCTAGAGATGAGGGCTCTGATCTTCAGTGGAGGTACTTTGGGGCTGTTCAGTTAAAGTCAGTAGAGACCTGAGGTTTTACACAAGGAGAGTTTTTGACATAGAGACTTTATGTCACACAGCAGTATTTCCTCCACAGCAATGAACACTGGGAGACATCAGTCACTTTGGGGAACTGGCAATGCATGTGTTGTCAGAACACACAGAAGTTCTGAGGAGTCATAAAATCTTTCTAAATTTCAGACCATCCCTTGGTGTCAAATTCTCTGCAGCCAGACTATAGAGAGAAATTCTTTCCCTCCTCCTGATGAGCTGCATGACAGAAGCACCACACAGCAAATGTCTTGGGAATGACACATAGAGAAGATGACCCAAGGCCTGACCCATAGGTGAATCAAATGTTAACAGGAGAGAAAATTCCACTTCAGATATCAAAATTACAAGATTAGTGAAACTATGTATAAAATAGTCTTGAGTTCTCCATTTTCCTCTTGGTGTCATTCCTTGGAAACTGCTATTTTAAATTTCTTTCTGTGCTATCTTTGCTATACTAAAAGTGTTTTCTGTATGAAGAGCAGGAGTAGGGAGCAGAGAATAGAAGTAAAAAGGAAAACTGAGGATCTCTTGTAGTCACATACTCATAAGAAGTCTTCTGTGGACCATCTAAATACCATCTCTCCTGGGATTCATGGTAGAAAGGACGATTGATTGCTTACTTTGCTCAGAAGAGAAAAGATAGGGAGCAATCAGCTTAAATTTTGTTGCAAATACAACTTCTTTTTTTTTTTTTTTTTGAAACAAAATAAACAAACATGCCCAAGAGATGAGCTAGATAGATTCCATTCATTTTCAATGCAAAGGTTGGCTGATGATGTCTTGAACTTTCTTCTGGCTGTACATTTCTGCCCAAAACAAAAACCTTTTTCATTTGTGCAGAACTTTGGCAAAATCAATACACGTTTATACAGCAAAATTCTCTCCACCAATAAACATGCAGGGTAATGATGTTAGACTTGAAAGAACTATTCCATTCAAACTTTTATTTATTTCAAGCTATTTCCTCGTGGGAAAAAAAAAGCATCTTAAAGCAAATGTTCTAAAAATATGGCATGTAAGCAGTCCTTTGACATAGCAAATTTTCATTCTTGTTTTACTATGTTTTATTACAGTTATGCATTCAGATTTTTTTTCCTTGATTTACAAGATTTGTATTTAAAGTAGCTCCTAGTATGTAACCCTTAAAAAATATATATTCTTTTTGGTAGCCATATGAGCCTTTATTCTAGAAATATTTAAGTACATGGATAATATTTAACCTAGTTTTCAAAATATGGAATTCCTTTTTCATTTTCTAGGCTGACATGAAATAGTTCTGATGCATCTTTTCTGGGTATGCCAATCCTGTCATATACACTAATATGAAATAACGACACAAGGTTGATTTAACTGGATCTAATAGGGCATATTTCTAAAACATTCTGTATGGGAAGTATGTGCACAGATCTTGCTACTTGTTAATGAAATTGATGAGGTTTCTCATCTGCACTACAGTATATATTTTTAATAGCCTCTTATTCCAAAAGCATAGGATCCTTACATAATAAAATAATAAAATTATTAATGAAAAGACCTCTGCATGATATAGTTTCAGAAAAATCTTAGAATTTTAAAATGTAGTGGAAAATATAATATCATTGAAATTGAATGAAAAACTATTTTTGCATTTAAACCAGGGATAAGTGTATGTGTGTGTTTTTCTGTCTAGAATGACAGCAGGATGTTTTCCTGTGGTGAAGCTCTATAATTTAAATCTTTTCAAAGCTTTGTCTGTTATACATGCTGTTTATATCTTCATTTTCAGATTTTTGAAATAAAAATTGCTTTGAACACTTTCGTCTTTTTTTTTACAATTACTATGTGTGAATATACGAGAGAAAGCATTAACCATCTGAGAAGAGACATTGGTCTTTCATAAGCTCTTTCAAATAGAAGAGAGAAAATGCTACTATTTTTAATTGTCTAATCACATTCTATTTTTGTTTCTCATGTGATGGATAGGAATTGGCTTACAAACACCTATACCTTTTTTGTTTTGTTTTGTCTTCTCTCTTCCATTTCTAGTCTTTCATATTTTGGGTCCCATTTAAACTATGTGTCATTGGTTATCATATATAATAAAAAAAAGGAATATTGTGGGCAACTCATACTAGAAGAGTAATCAAAAACACTAGCACATTATGTTAGCTTACTGATAATTTTAAATGTTTAGCTTATCCCTATGAATCAGAGGCATGCCCATGAACCCAGCTTATGAGGAAGACAATATTTTCCTTAAACATACTATATGTAAGTAGTGGGCTTCTTTGTGCTCCTCCAGGAGCCAGTGTGATTTTACAGAGAACTTCAAAAGGGAACTTAATCAGACCAGAAAATAGTGAGATTATATTATAAACTTTTACATTAAGGCTTCTGTTTTTTAGCTTTCCTCTTCTACACATTCCTATGGACAAGCTCTCTAACTGCAGCTGTGTCACCTGAATCTGCCTCATCTGCAGCTGCTTGTTTTTTCTTTTCTCGTGGGAAGTCTCCCTAGCCTGTTTCAGGATGAGTAAATACCTTATGATCTGGCCACTTGAGTTTTGCAGGGCCATTTTGAATGAAGCTGGTGACAGAGCATTCACATGAGCAACTCCACTGGGAGGTATGAGAGTGCAGTCATCTTTGAGAGAAATGAGGTGAAGATAGGCAGGAGCTAGCTTCAAGTAGCTATTCTCTCAGCCAGCACAGTTGTTGCTGGAATGGATTTCTCCTGTATGTTTTTGTATGTCTTTGTGTTTCAAAGGTTTCTTTGGAAGGCCTGTGCTTTTCATCTCACTGCAAATGTTGTGAAGAGTCAGACAAGATCTTTGCATTGAGGTCAAAGATAATTAAATGATTGTGGATGACACACAGGCTTCAATGTACATTTTAGACAGAGGAAAAACCATGTAAGAAGTCTATGCCACGAGGATGTGCAGGGAAGCAAAAGTAAAAGGCTATGTCTAAATTAGCCGTAGTACAGTATAGATATATATACAATATCTGTATAGCAAAAGAGTTGCTGTTAAAGACCTGATACCTGTACTGTGCATGTTCTGAGAGCTTCAGAATATTTATAATCTGACCCTTTTTACTTAATACCCATTAGGGGATATTGACTATGCTAGATTTACTTCTGGAGCCACCTTCCAGCTTAGTTTTAACTGAAGCAATTCAATGTGTGCATCCCAAGATGACTCCACAATGTGAACAACAGCACAGTAAGTAGGAACAGTTTGTCCCGAAAGCTTATTCCTTATCCAAACTCAATTTAAGACACTAATGTAGGAATTTCTGAAATTACTCAGGCTACCTGGCTTGGGAATGAACAAGATTATCCATCAGAAAATCCATCTAAAACAAAGCCGCTGGCTGTCTGCTAAAGGAACTTAGCAGTGGATCCACCATCTCTATCTACCATCTAAGGGTGGATAAAGCTTTTACTCCCAACAATGACATCAACAAAGACATTAAGTGGCTATATATTTTAAAACAATAAGTAGGCCTACTAAGTTATGAGTTAGTGTTCTAGTATCACCCTCTCACTGGTCATATGTAGTCTTTCAATTTTGTCAGAATATATGGGGAGAGCAAATGGAGAGTTGCCTCTGTTTAGTTCACGGCTTCATCTACTCTGGTATGTGAGAACTCTATGCTAGATAAGACCACGTAAAAAGAAGTTTTCTTTTTTAACCACAGAACGGTATTTTTAAAAGATAAAAGTTTCAGATATTTTTTAACTCTTGCAGTCAGGTACTCCTGCTTTCACATAATTCTTTTTTTTTTCTACTCTTACAGTGAAATTCAACCCATACTCAGTCTACAGCCCAAGTGCAGTTCATTGGACAAGGAATGGCACTGAAATTGGTTTTGGTTTGAGGAGGATCAGGCATAACAATACTGAACAAATAAGGATTGCCTGTGCTAGAATATATATGTGCTGTCCTTGAACTTAGTGGACCTTACTCTGAAAAAACATATAGGCTATTTGTCATGTTTTTGGCTTTCTCTAGTGTTTTTTTCTGGCTACTTGAAGTGATACTGCCTAGCTGTGAGCAGTGAATGGGGAGGCCCATTTGCTCTGTACGCTGTAGCCATCTGCTGACCAGTCAACTGCGTCATTAATGCGTCCTATGCATTGTGGTTTTAAATGTTATATTCCTGGATTATTTGAAAGAAAAAGATGCTGTGAGTGGTATTACTTCAAGTGAAAACTTGACACAAGGACTTTGTGACTCAAGGATTTTGATAAGATGGGACCAAAATGGGAAAAGAAAGTGGCCTTACACAGTTCAGAGCTTGGTAAGAGTCAGGGGAGGTTTTACTGGCTTTCTGATGCTCCTGAAAGAGGAGTGACTTGCCTAGGTAATTAGATCAGAATTGCAATAGTTTGGCTTTCTTCTATCCTTGTTATGTGGATAACAGATTTATTTTTCCTTCTTCATAGACTCAGCAATACGATTTCAAAATTGACATGGTGCTTATCAGAAGTTAGTAATTGGATCGTGCAACCCATTTGTTTGATAAAGCTGAAGTGTTCATTTTTGGTTTCTAAAAGCTAATAGGCATTGTTCCTTCTCTGACATTTGATTTTAATGGCTCTAATGTTGCTCCTGTCTCAACAGCTATATGTCTGGGTGTTTTCCTTGACTCCACGCCTTCTCTGTATGCTGCAGGAGATTGTTTTTAACTCCTTAGCTTCTTGCTGTTGAGGTAGTTTCCTTATTCATCCAGATGCTTCTGTGTCCCGTGGAATTGTCAAAGGCCAAGTGCTGCGATTCAGCAGTGAATGAAGATTGAAGAGAGAGGTGCAGTTTGTCCCTGATGTACATTGCTCAGAAGTAGAAACTGTTCATAAATAGTGTGACTGTGAAAAACTACTTCGTTGTGATTTTTTTGCTCAAGTGCAAGCCTGTGAAACTGCTAAAGTGGTGCAAAACTTCAATAAAAAAGGAATGTAAAAAACTCATCTAAGTAAGTGCAACATTTGCTATAGATGGAGTTCTTTTAGGTACCACTTTTGTTACTATGAGTGGATTATTGCATTTCCTTTTTCTCTGGCCTTCAAGCAAAATCAATTCATGAACTATGCAGCACTGCTTTAAGGCTCTTTTTATGAGACAAGCCTAATCTACATATGGCACTGTCCCTACTTTACAGTCTTTTAATTGGCTACAAGCAGCTTACCATATTGATTGAAAAATCTTGTTACATTTAGAGCTATAGCTAATTATGATCTTTCTCCTCTCCTTGTCTTCTTGATTTGTAGTTCATGTCCTTTTCTTAGGAACTTCCTCCTTTCCTTTCCAGCCCCAAGTCTCCTGTAATGCAAGTTTTTCCCACGCCGACTCCATAAAAACTCATGTTGAACAGACAGCTATTACCATGACACAGAATAAGATGGTCTGTATAATAAATTCTGCTTTCCAAATGTACTAGGAAGCTATTTAAAATATTATTAGACTAATGTAAGCTTGGATGTTTAGAAGATGTTTCAGTAGGGAAATAAAAAGCATAACTTTTAAAAAATAAAGCCTGAGGAGATTCATGTCCTATTATGGGTAGTGTAGAGAAGTTAGATGGAAATGTTCAGTGAGTAAATAAAAAAATATTATGGAAAGAATGTTAGAATAAAATGTTTTGATGATATATTATTTTCCAGTCCCTCTGAGATAAGATCCAGTGACTTGCAATCTTCTAACTTCTGCAAAAAAGTATGTTAAATATTGCAGAATATCCATTTTATTTTAAATACTGGAGCTTCAGTTCTTATGTACTATCATCCACCTTGGCACAATCAATGAGAAATCTAAGTGGAAGTCTGTTAATGTGAAAGTGTATCTCAAACTGTAATGTGTAAAGCTGCTGGCTGAAAAATTCTGCTTGACACTCAGTGTCAGAAACTGAAGACCTAAATTTTAGTATAAATCAGGGACTTAAATGAAAGTTATTCAAAGATTCAGAAAAATTGTCTTCAATACCTTCAGAGTAAAATGTGTTAGTTGTTTTTACTCTTACATACTCTTTCTCTTTTAAAATCTATATTTCCCACTTTTATTCATTTAGTTCAAATGAAAATAAGTTTCTTCTTGCTAAATATCGTATATATTGGATATAATCGAGCTATGATTAACTATATGAATAATTACCGGTTGCAACTAAACAATTCAGATGGATAGTTTCATTAAGAAAACAATATGGGGTCATTACAAGGTTCTGGTCGCTACCCCCATCTTAGAAAAAATACAGTTCTCAGAACCACCAATCTGAACTGGTGATAAAATATCCTGAGTAGGATCACATTAAGCTGGATAATATGCAGCCTGCTTGATTTGTATTGAATATGTGTCTGGTGGCTGGAACCCACTGTAATGAACTAGCCTACAAATCACAGCTTAATGGGAATCTACTTATACATATTGCTTAATTAAAAGTTGTGAGCTTATTAACATGTGTCTTTGGCATTGAGCTTTGGGGATGTAATCTCTGTGCAAATAAGACTAGGTTGTAAAAGTTTTATAGATTGACAATGATATTAAATTCCATATCTTAATAACCCATCATTTTCCCAAAGAATGAGTGGTTCCTATTCTTGTATTTATTCATTGCTCTAGCAAATTATTTGTTTGCAAACCTTTACAATGTAGAACTTCTTGTACTTGTTTTAACTGAAAGCTAATGCCACTGATGTTTCATCTGCTTCTCTCTCCTCTTTGGGTGTTGCTAGCTATTCTGTCTGGCATACAGACTCAGAGACTCTTTTTTTTATTAGAGGCACCCAATAGCACAACACTATTAGCTAAGATTGTGCCAGTGTTTCCATTATAAGCCTCTGTTTTCATCAGTTTATAACTCTACTGTAAAAATTTGCTTCAGGCTCAAACTTGGACTAGAAGGTCTGAGAGAGGGAAAGAACATTTCTGAACAATTAGAACAAAAATCTGCAGTATGTTGCTTTTTCTTTAGTTACATGGCTTTCTTTATAGCTAGTTTCAGAAAAACTTTTGTTTATTGTTTTGGGCTTTTCTTTTTTTTTGAGAAGAGTCTTTATATGACATCCTAACTGGGCTGTTTCTCTTCATCTTCTCAGCTAATTCCACTTATGTTCATTATTGCTTTCATTTCAGTTATAAAAAAAAAAACAGAAGAAAAGGAATCTCTTATAAGCCTCTAAAGCCATGGCTTGTCAGTAATGTGCCTCTGTTTTCTTAATGGAAATAGGACATGCCTCTCCTTAATGGACTTGAGCATGACAAGTGAGATCAGTCTGAGGGGAACAGCAATAAGCAGCATGCTATTTTCCAGAGATCTACATATTTCTCCAACCCTTTAGGAGGAAAGAGGATGCATGCTTAAGAATTTTCTCCATTAAACCTTTTTCTCTGTGTTTTATTGTCATACTGTCCTTGGAAAATATAATCATGGGGACAAATGGAGATGGTTGTCTAAATAAACCAAAAGATGATCAGGCTTCTGTTAGGGTAGATCTGTCAGATTTGACATATGTGAGATGTGAGAGTCTGAGCCTTGCATGGCAGCGGTCCAATTCAAGTTTTCCACTGCAGCATGAATAGTGTTGAGCAGTACAGCATGTGCCCTTGCCAAGCCTGTGTTACTCATCCTTGGAGGTCATTACTGTGGGCAGAGGAGCCCTAAAAGAAGGCACCTTTGAGCTTGTGTCCAGCCACAGTCCATCATGATGCCCAAATACTGTTGTGCTCCTCAAAGCTTGGACTGAAAGATTTTGAATTAGACCAAAAGTTATCAGGAACTTATTTCTAAGACAGATTTAAGCTGCAGAAGAAGAAAAGAAGTGTCTGTCTCTGCAGAGGTTTACTAAATTATGTGCATTCACTTTCTAATCTAGACCTTTATGCCACACTGAATGTACCAACAGAGTGCATCAGAACAAACTGGAGCCCAGCAGAGAGCAGACCTCGACCAAACAGTGATATTTCATAATTCTGACTCATGTGGTGCCAGATACAACAGTTGGTATATGAGATTTACGACAAACACCATGTAATAATGAAGTATCAACCTCAAATGATTACCAACTGGAATAAGATGCAGGTGAACATGTATTAGTTTAAGAAATAAGTAAGTTAATTCTGTATTCATAGCAGTTAATATAACTGCATATGATAATTGTATAAGCTGTTACAATAAAATGTGCATAAAGAATTTCCATTTTATAATTCCCCAATTTTGAAACCTGTACATGGACTACTTTCATTCCAACTTTTTTTTTAATTAAGTGGAAATTCTGAAAGTAATTATTTCACAATGTCAGAAAATACCATTTTTGGATCAATTGATTAAAAATAATCATGTCAGATCTGTTTTTTTTCATATTTCATGATTGTATAACAAAAAGGAATTTTGAAACATATATTGTTTCAACATGAATTGTCAAATGTTTAATTAAAAATGTAGGTACTCACAAAGCTGAATATTCTTGAAGGAAATTATTCTGACAAAAACTTCAGCAACACTTCCATATTTTTATAACTCTATTTAATGTCAAATTTCTGTCTAATAAAAGGAGAAATCTACTCCTTAATTAAGTAATGTTTTATCTAAGACCGCCTCCATTGCAAAGAAAAAGAAAGTAAGAAGAACAAGTTGGCAGTTATCCTAATGAGAGAGTAATTATCTCTCTAATACTCTGACAGGGTCCAGTAAAATATTATTCACATTAAAATAAAAGTTAGATTTCCCTAGTCTCTTAGAGATGTGTATTTTTTTCCAAAATGATTTTCAAATCAAAGACTTATTATTGTCCCAAGCCTCAATGCATTTATTCTAAAAGAGGTACATTTGATTTCTAGCGTAAAGAATGGAGGATTAATTGCAAATCTATCCTACAGAAATGATGAACATGGCTTTGTATCCTTTTTTTTTTTTGTCTTTTGCATAAAAATGAACTGTACGTGATTTTTTGAACAGGTCAATTCATTAAGCAGTCAAATGTTGCAGTGGGAGCAGTTTGTTATATAACCTGGTTAAGAAATCAGAGATGATGACCCAGGCCCTCACCATGTTTTGCAGACAACAGAGGTGATTAATCCACTGTCTTCCTCACTTAGCATGCGCTCATGCATGTGTTGATTGTCAGGTAGCTTCATGAAGAACATCCAAAGAGACAGTGAAATCGATACTGGGATGTGGTGGAGGTTCCAGTTGGAGGGTACAGCAGAACCAGGGTTGCTAGGCATATAAGATGTCCATGTGAAGCCTCAGTCCTATGGGCTGGGCCTCAGATGGCCTTGAGCCAGTCTGAAAAAACTTCAGATGATATTGAGGGAATTTCTTATTCAGCCAAACATGTATCTATATCCCCAGTTCTGGAGCCAGACAAACCTCAATGTCTAGTGCTAATATGATTTATTGAGGTATTGAAGGAAGGAATTGATGCATTGCTTCTCCAAGTGTGGTACCCTAATTCTATACTAGATATACCCTAGCTAGGATATAATAAGCCCAAAATATACAAGACCTTAGAAGAAGCATGCTATCAGTGTGACTGACTTGGACAACTGATTTTCTGCTGCTGCTGCTTTTGTGCTTCAGTGATTGAGCACAAAGTGACATGCCAAGACCAGAATTAAATCTAAAGCTAAGCGGAATCAGAGATAGTTCTTAGTCTTTAAATAGCTCATACCTAGATAAACAAAGACAAGCCAAAGCCATAATGCCAAACCTTAATGGTTCACAGAATAACCATTCTGTGGTGGTTGGAAGGGACCTCTAGCGATCATCTAGTACAACTACCCTGCTCAAGTAGGGACACCTAGAACAGGGTCGCATCCAGGTATATTTTGAAGATCTGAAGGAGGAGATTCCATAGCCTCTCTTGGCAGGTTCTCTTTGGCTGTTATTTAGACTTTCCCCAATATAGTATATGAGCATAATTTTTAAAAATCTAAATGACATTCAGATAGAAGTTTTTTTTTCATATTAATGGAAATCATAGTTAATCTTCAAGGAAAAATCATATTTTTATTTGAAATTAGGTGTATGTTGTTTAACCAAAGCTTTTCCAATTAAATTTACTCACAATAAGTAAATATTCATGCTGATTCTCTTTCAAAAGTCTCTTTGTTTCAATATTACTAATGTTTTTAGCACAGTTACAGCTAATTGTCTAGGAAAAACTAATAAGGTTGCTCATGGCATAGTGCAATAAGTATTTCTGTTAGAATGTTTTATTTGTTTTCAGAAAATTCCACAAATTTCCTAGATTTGAACTTCTTCCATACTGTAGGTGTTTCGCAAACTAGTTATATAAGGCCATTGAGCAGGATTTCATTCTCCACAGAAAAAGCTTAGTGTGGGCATATTCTGTGGTCACAGTTCACATTTGTGAAGACCCTGTTACTTTGCAGGAGAATGAGTCAACTCCTTCCTTTGTCAGCACCATGTTAACTTCCTGTTCAGACACAGGACTGAACAGAATGAATGCTATGCATCTGGAATATTGCATTAATAACTAGGTAGAAGAGGAATAATACTGAAAGATGTGAGACCTAGACAGAAGAGGTTTGCAGTAGATTTTCAGTACCCATTGCACCCATATTTCAGATCTTCCTTTCTGCTGCTCCCAGAATCTCTTTAATTATCTATGTAATTGAGTGTGTTAAGAGACATATCTAAACGTATGCTAAACACACAAACACACAAAAAGGAGTGGTACCATATCAAAGTAGTCTGATTGAAATGAAAAAAAGTCTTTATGTTGACTTTGATATTTTGCAACGTATTGTAAAGTTGGCTTTTACTAGGGTGAAATTTGCAGAGTGAAAACAATAGGAACAAGGGGTTTTTTTTGTCTGTTTTTTTTTTTCCCAAAATATGGAGTGAAAAATGTAGTTACACAACATCTAGCTTAATTATGTGTGGGTTGCTCTATAGCGTCTGTATGAAACCCTCCTCCCTTTTAAGTCAACAAGAACTTTGCCCAGTGGAGTTGGTAATAATGCTACAATCACATCTTTAAAAAAAAACAACCAAAGAGAGTGTGACAATATTGCAAGATATGATCTTTTTCACCTCACTCAGGCAAATAATCAGTAATTATTCAGGTGAATAAGGCACAACTAAACTTGTCACCTGATTAAGGCAAACAAGATAGAGCTGCTGGTGTAATGCTCTGAGATAGGACAGTTGTGTTACTAGTCCTCAAGCAAGGAAAGACAGAAATTAATGATGCTCCGGGCATCTGGATACTTGAATACTCTCAATATCTGGCTTGTTATTTGAATTTGTTGAACAGGAGCGGAGGAATAAAAGCTGAATTTTCATTTACTGACTCAGGGTCTCACATCAACGCACTGAAGAAGTAAATTTTAATATTCTGCAATTATTTAAAAATAATTACAGAAAAAGAAGTTACTTCTATCTCTGTTGTTCAGCACCCTAGCCCATCATGCAGAATGGAGGAGGATTGTATGTAGTATTTCTTAGGAAAAAAACAAAAATCTTAGAGTGTTGCACAGGCCATTGAATAATCATCCAGCAGTAAAAGCACCTAGAACCCAATTTAGGGTCCATAGAATACGAAAGTAATATTATTTTAGTTAGCTTCAGCTAGGCTTTTGTGTTCTTGTGTTCTACACTTTTTTGATTATAAGCCACAGAAGAGGTATCTGTGCCCTGATAAATCAGTTTGACTTCTGAAATAATTGTCAAAATATAAGTTTTCTGCACATACACACAAAATTATCTGAATTACTATATTACAGAATACTGTTTGCTATGTTCAAAATCAACCTAAAATATAGCATGCCATATTTGCGAATTTGGAAATCCAGTTCCCAGACTGACGTTTGAGGTGTTCTGTTTAAAGTAGTAAAAGTGATGAAAATCTAAGGTAACTAGACTCATTATGACCTTTTGAAAATCTAGTACTTGTTAGAAAACACATGAAAGTAGTCATAACCTGGACTTAACTGAAATTATTCAACCTAGTGAAAAAGTTAGTATTTGTTTCTTTCATTATTCCTCTTTCAGAGTCTGTTTAGATAGTGAGAGTCTTTTTGCCATCTTGTTAGATTAAGGATTATAAACAAACTTCAGAAATGCTTACAATTAAGTTATTCCAAATTAACCTTTCTAAAAGCAAATATATATACTTGGCTCTACAATTTGTTCTTTACAAGCTTAAATTGCCAAGGTCCAAAAGAAAAGATCTTTTTTTGTTTGTTATTTGAACTCATCTAAGAGATAGAGGTTTTGGTGTTCTCGCATCCAATTTTCATGAGATTTCCTGTCTAATTGCATACACTCAGAAGGTTTGAATAAGCATCCTAGCATCTGAGATCTGCTAATTGCTAGCTATAATGAGCACCTTATGGTCTAAGATAATAGTATTCCTTTTCACCATTCCCTTGTGAAGGTACATTTTGCTGTTTTCTCTGGCTAAATGGAAGATGAAGAGTGATAACAGGTGCCAGAAGAAATAAAATCAAGATATCTCCAAATAACTTGAGAGTCAATATATGTCATTGCTTTAAATTCCTTTGGTCTTGACATCATTTAAAAAGTTCTGTGCAAACCCAGTCAGGAACAACAGAGAGCAATGAAGACGATTGTTCTTGAAGAAGCAACAAAAAATCTGATAGAGAAGGAGTTTATTTACTCCTTTGGTTCTTCATATCTTCACAAAATCATTGTGATTACTCTAAGATAGATACATGAATATGGCCACTGTGAACTTCTTTTCCTGGAAAAATGTCTTATTGCATGTAAACAATAAAATAAACTTCCTTAGGGAATTCAGTCCTTGTTGGCTTAAAAGGTAATAAAATAATACTTTATGATAAGAACTTTTATTTAGGCAGTGAGCTCACTCTGTGCTGCTGGCTCTGCATTTCCAATTCACTGAGTCCGAACAGAGTACTTTTAAAATGGTTTTAGAACTATCTCTGCATAAATATTTTAGTTTACACACTTGGGATAAAAAACATTTGAAGACATAGAATGGATGTTACTGTGTATTCATTTCTACCCATTTAACCTCAGTTAAGATTATAGACAGTATTTCCAGTATTTCCTTTGAGTTTGCCCATTGACCTCTGTATGTTACTCTTTCAAATCATATGCAAGTGGAACTCATCACATTTTTTTTATATTGT
Organism: Nothura maculosa; assembly: GCA_032353885.1. Classification (NCBI taxonomy): domain Eukaryota; kingdom Metazoa; phylum Chordata; class Aves; order Tinamiformes; family Tinamidae; genus Nothura; species Nothura maculosa. Next base: position 1,144,161 of record JAUBOD010000053.1, on the reverse strand, counting down.
ATTCAATATTGTATATTGTCACAATTTTTGAAAATTCAGTTTCTTTACAATGGCCTTTAGATAAGTCAGAGTGTATTCAACTAGCAGCCAAATTAGTGAATTTCTGGGAGAAAAGAAAAAATAGGCTTGTAAATTCAGTGTAACCACTACTTCTGATCTTATAATTTAATAAGATATTAATTCATAATTTAATAATATTATTAAAAGTAAAATTCTGCCAATAAAATAAAAATTTCTTATTTCTTCCTTTCTCTGAAATACAAGCAAATATAATGATAAATAGTTTATTCTCTTGGTTCTGTGCTTCCTCCTTACTCTGGTTCTTTTGATTCTCTAATCATTCAATATTACTACATATGCTGTATTCCTTCATCCTCTTTTTAACGTTTGTTTCTGAGAATTGCCACATACATGGCAATACTCAGTCCAACTCATATTCCCAAACTCTGGTCCTCCTGTTCTGTTTCTGCCTCTGCTTCTCTGATTGCTCTTAAATATCAGCTGTCCTCTCTCTGCCATCTCTGACATGTCTCGAATTTCCTCCGAGGATGAATTAAAACTATTTCTGTCTTCAACAGACCTCATCATATTCCCAGTTCACAGTCTTCCTCTTCTCCTCTTATCATGATTGGCTGGCTTGTGCTTCAGGTAGCACAAGTGTTTCTATTAACGTCTGTTAACCACCTCCATCTATTTCCTTCATGGCTTTAAAAAAAAAAGCCGTGGCTTTAAAAAAAAAGTCATTTTTCACTCATTAAGTCCCATTTCTAATCATAATTTTGAAGTATTCATGTGCTCCATTTCTTCTCTTAAAATTCTTTTACCATTCTGCTTCATGATTCGCCTTTCAGTTCCTCTATAAAAATCCTCTCTACTGTGCTGCAAAAAAAAGCTTTACTGTACAAAGTGCTCAGTAAGAGTCTGACATGAATGAAGAAAATGTTACTTTAATATATCTCTATACTCTCCCATGTGTCTGCCTGTCTGCCCCTCTCTTGGATCTTTTGGCTACATTTAAATGATAAGCTCTTTGCAGCAGAGTATGTATTATTTTTCTCTGTATGTATATGTCATCTACCAGAAATGATGCCTGGTTTTGGGAAATGCTGAGCCAGTAGCAGAAGTTGGTTCAGCTGGAAGCCTAGTTCCAAGCTTGGGAGGTCTCTGCTGTTCTCCCGGTATGGTGTGTCTTGTGGAGTTATACATATATATATATATATATATATATATATGTATATATTTCCCTTTTGCCTTGTTTTCTTTTATATTTGACCATATCCATGTGAGGTACAGATGATTTTAAGCAGAAGTGGTATGTACTACTTCAGCTTTAGATAGCTATTTTTCTGTAAATAGGTTATTAGAAGAAATGAAAGCAGAGTGCAACACAACAAAGCTAGCCCTGACGCTGACATCGCTGAGTGCCTGTCAACAAAACAAAACAATGTAAAATTTAAATATACATTAGGGTATGTATTTAGGATGACATATATTTGATGACATTGCAGACTCTCTTTTCTTTCTTTCTTGTTTTTTTTTTCCAAATAGATCCTTTGGGGTTAGCAGCTGGATTGATTTTGAGATAGGAGCTTCTTTATCCAGGCAGATGTAGCTCTCATCAGAAGTTAATTTGCAGGGATATTCACATATGCAAATCAAGTCACAATGCTGAAATACAACCACGTAATGACTGGAAAATGTTATAGCCATAAATCATACTACCATGATCATCAAAATTTCCACTCAGTCAGGACAAATGCAACAGCATTTATGTCTTTCCAGCTTTTAGCCCATAAAAAATCTGTGTTTTTGGAGAGTGTGTTACATTGGTGATCTTAAAACTCCCAAGTCTGGTATAATGAGTCCTCAAGTGCGTTATAACTTACCAGTAATTACATTTCAACATTTCTGCTTTCAGCAGTTAGTGTTTTATTCATAAACATTTAAACACTGAATTAGGCATAAAATAAGAATGTTGGCAACAACCCGGCTTAATTTCATTAACTATTAGGTAAACGTAGTATTGCTTCTTCAAATAATCCTTGGTTTGAATGCTAAAGATGTAATGAACTTCATGGTTCATAGCATCTGACATTGCTTAATTAATGGGTGCATTTATAGTACATAGGCCTCGGTAATTGATTTATATGCATGATTTGCACATACAGCTGTTAGTTCCTGTAGGAAAGTCATAATTCAAATGTGTGCATATTTTCTAGATATGGAGAAAGGAGGGGAAAAATCACCTCTCAAACTTGTCAAATTCCCCCATAACATGATAGCAAATAAAAAACACAGGAAAAACCTAACAGAAGAGACATTAATGTCACAGCTTTGAGTTTCCACAGCTCACACACTTCCAATGGAAAACATGACAAAATGTATCTCAACATTTTTTCCCTCTTTACAGTAGATGTGGTTAAGTCTATGTGCCCCTACACTTCTGTGAGTCTGTTCGTATTACAGTATGTGCAGAGTGAAAGGAGTCCACATTTTTCCATTCCTGTTTGAGTTTTTCTCTCTCTCTCTCTCTCACACATATACACACACACACACAAACACACACAAGGTATACATATTTTAGATTTAGGAGCACGTACAATAAAGTTAAGAAAAGGCTATGTTTAATACTACACATGTTTAGTCTTGGGGCAAATCTTCTCCCACTTGAAGCCAAACATTGGAGGCTAGGGAATTCAACACAGGTTTCGTCTCCTGTCCAACAGATTACTTGTGAAAGCCAAAGTGGTGTGTTGAGAAGTCAATGCTGAAGAATAACTGAGCTCTGAGTGGAAAGAGGTCTCCTGTGGCAGTTTAAAGAAAGTTGAGGAAGAGAAACAGCTGTTTCTGGATAATCCATTACCTTAGAGCTAAGACTTCATCCTTCCTGGTCCTTTTCTTGCTGCTTGCTCTTTTCTCAGCAAGAGCCCCACACGTCAAAGCAAAATCCTAATTCAAGTAAAGAGAATTTTAGTTCCCCCATCCTTCTCCTTCACGCTGACTACTACCCTTGGGTGTCTCTTAGCAGCAAAACTTATTTCAAGGGATCTGAAGGAAGCACTTGCCATTTTAGGGCTTTTGGTTTTAGTTATCAAAGCATTTCATTGCATATTAAGGAATGCATAGCACAGGCAGCTTGATGGTTTTCACAATCCTGGCTCCATTTCCTGGTGCTCTGAGGCAACACTTAGCTTTTCACTTTCAAGCCTCTTATATACTCTACATCTGCTATTCTAATGCCTGCATTCATCAGTAGACTGGCAATAATAAATTTTCTTTTTTTCCTTTTCCTTTCTTTCCAAAGGCTTTTCACTGCGCACCCGTTTGTCATTTCTTCACTATTGACTGCTGATTGGGCAAAACTCTATGAACAATAATTCTATTATAATGTAAGCCAGGGGCATGGTTGGCTTTATGATTTGACTGGAGGCAGGTGAAAGGGTGGAAAGGAGATTATTTTAAACTCTTAATCATCACTCATCTTTTTTTCAATATTCATTGACAAGTTGTAGTGGAAAGTATATTTCTCCTTATGAACCTGGGCACTCTTCCAGACTCTTATTCTTCAGTATTAGCCCAATGCTTTCCTTCTGAGGACCTTGCTCAGTCTTCTGACTACAAAACTTTCCTGCAGCATTTGTGACTACATCCACATGCTCCACCAAGACCTTGTATTCACACCAGAGGACTAGTGCTCCTTACATAAAAACGTCATTCACATCTCCCTGTTCCAGAAGTGTGAAGAACTATGGTGGAGAGCCTGAACCACAGGCCTGGTTTCAGCACAGTACAAACCAGTTCATGCTTTGTGGAGGACAAGTCTAGTACTTAAGATACCACCAGCAAATGCAGAATGATTTTGTTTGATTCAGACCATAAATAGGTTTGTTAAAAAATACAGAGGGTGATGTAACGTTGCCTGCCTTTTTTGTTCCAACTGTAGACATTTCAATAGAACTATAGCAGCACATTAGCTTCATAAAGCTGTAAGACTTAGGAAGGAGTCAGTCTCTCATAGGTTTTAACCCACAGAGAGAATTGTGTTAATTCTGTAACACAGGAAACAAACCAGCAGACAGTTAAGCTAGGATTAGAAGAAATTTCATTCAAATTTCAACTGATTTATATCATATACTCCAAAATAGGAGCCATTTGAAATCCTAAAGATAAATAAAAATAAAATTGTGAGAAGAAAATGGAACAAATACATTGCAGTCACTGAGACTGGACAATTAAGGTCTAGTACTTAAGATATAGCCTGGCAAATGCTGGCAAATGCTTTCAGGCCTCCTCTGCCTATTTACTAATGTGTGATACTGTTTGTAATTATTATTAATCATAGGTTTAGATTTTTCAGCAGGTTTAGCAGGTTAATTCTATAATTATCCTAAAATCATTACATGTTTTTCAGAACAACAGAATGGGTTTCTTGGAAGCTACAGGCAGAAATTGTGATTATTCAGGATAACAAATATCTAGTGATATAAGCATATTCTATTAAAGCTTCCTCCTCTCCAGCACATAATCCAGTTCTCATTGACTGCAAAAAGAGTTGTGTTTCATCTGATCACTAGTCATTAAACAGTTTCCAAAATTAAAAGAAAAAACAGAAAAACAAACAAATGGAGCTTTTTTACGAATAGTCTTTGCTTCTCTGGCAGATTTTTAACAATAATGATTATATAAATGGGCATATACATACATTTCCTTTCCACTTTTATATTCTGAATCATCTGGAGTTCTTCGGGCATTTTATGTAGGTGAGTAAAAATAATTACCTTTGTTTTTCAGATAGGCAAAGGAAGAATTTTGTAAAATTTTCACTGTGATTAAAACAAAACACAAGTGCATTTGTATGAAAAATATTCCGAGTTTCTTTGACCAAATCAAGCTATATTCAGCATTTTTACCTCTTGGCACATCCCGTGCTTCTCTGACATGAGTTTTATAGTCATATGACATCCAGAGTTTGTTTTCAGTGTTCAGCTAGAAAATCAATGAAGCATATATCTCTGTTCAGATAAGATCATTTTTAGGACTATTATTTTTCAGATCAAGTTCTGATCCCCTCACTCTCAATGAGTGTGTTCATCCTACTATAGATTACTTGGGGCAGATAAGAACTGCTAACTGGGGCTGTTCCCTCATCACCTAATGCCCAGGCTGTACAGACAAATGTAAATGTAGGCAGAAGTTGATGCATGGGGTTTCATACTCTGGATTATATTAAAGCACATGGATGTGATCTTGTGATTAAAGATAAATTTTCATGTAAACAGATTTCTAGGGAAGCATTCCACTACTCTATAAAGGGATTACAGTTGATTCTAGCTAAAGCACACTTTAAAACTATTGAGACAGACATTTTAGCAATTCTACAGATGATTAAAAACTCATTTTCTAAAATATTCTCACTGGATATGTTCTTTTTTCTTTTCTTAAATAAAATATTTAATTGTTCCAATCAGCCATAACTACTTTCTCTGTATGATGTAATTTTTATATTCTGATCACAAGATATGTGGCTGTCTTTTATATTTTATGAATACATTTCCCACTGCTTTTAGCAGGTATTTTTAATTGACTTTATTTCTCTTCCTATTAAAGAAGAAATGGAAAGATGAATGCTTTGGTTTTGCAGTGCTGTGTCCTGACACACTCTGTAATGCCCTTTGCCCGTGGGAGTCAGCATTCAATAGAATATTAGTAGATATATCTTCTGTTATTTTACCCATCTATCACTCTAGCAACTGAAGTCCCACCACGCTTTGGGGAACTTTGAGGGTGACTGTAGTTTGATTTCCCCAAACTTATCTGGCATTACCCGTCTGTGTACTGCAAATCCAGCATCTCTGACGAACAGTAGAAAGCCTTGCCAACAAATGCCACCAACACTTGTCAGCACTTGAACAGGTAAGTTCTCTCTAATTTATGATGTTCCATGAGTAGAACTTATCTTACTCCTTGATGCTACAATTAGACAGTTCCTCCACCATGGGTGAAAATCACCATCTCTTCTGGAAGATAATGGCACGGTATGTAACAATAAAATCTACATATTCTATAGTCTAATCAACATTCTATCCAGGCTTTTAGGATTTGCTGAGAAATTATCTTCAAGTATCAGCTGAATAGGGACATAGATAAATCTTCGACTGGTGTGAGATCCAGCACAATTTATCATGCATATGCAGTACTGATCTAAGATTTGAGCAGCTATTGCAATTTTCTTACTTTGTAGGGTTTGGAAGCAGGTAAATTCAACATTTTCACCTGGAAACTCAGATTTGACAAGGGTTTTGACCATTGTATTTAATATAGAGAATTCATGAAGTGCCATTTTAGAGCTTTGAAGTTTATTCTGAATTGAGGTGAATTTATCCTATATTGAGATAACACCGATGATGTGTTATCTCAAGCCTCATTCAAGTGAGCCAACATTCAGCAGTGTCTTATCATCTGTCATTTTATGGTCGTTCTCCTATAGAGTTGTTTTCTTAGGAAAGGAAGAAGATCCTGAAAACATCAAGCACATTTCAGCAGTAAATTCTGAATCATCTTGTCTTTTTTAAGAGAAATGTGTGAATCAACCTTCTGTTCAGTGTAAGGCACTCCCATTACTATGAGAAAGTTTTTAAATCAACTACCAGTATTTTAATTCTCAGGATGACTCTAAAATAGCAAGTTTCCTGGGACCCCAAACCTAATATTTTGTCAACATTTAAAATTTTCAGACCTTGTAAGAAATCCATTTTTAACCAAAATTTCAGCAGGTTTCTCCAGAGTTCTCATGGATATTTTAAAAGCTGAAATATTACTGTTTGTTCTTTAGCAGTTTCCAGGAGCCCTTGTTAAGGACTTGGTACTCTGATGTCTTAAAATCATGAAACAACAAAAATGCCTATTTATGAAAAATAGGAGTGTAGCAAAACATCAGCAGTGACTTGTTGTATTCTCCCTACTCATGCTACTGGTGCCCAGAGCGACTAGGTTAGGCCTTTCAATGTGAAAAAAAAAAAAATCTGATATTACCCAAAGTTTTTCACAACATGCCTGGCCCTGCCAAGTTCAGCTGGGAAAAGGTGATTTCTCCTTTACTTATAACCTCTGACTGGAAGAGGTCACAATATTCATTACGATACTCCATCTACATCCAGCTTCCCAGACTTCTTGAACACTATTCTCTGCATGCAACAACGTGTCTCATATCCAGGTGCTTTAGTGTACAAGTGATGCCCACACTCACATGGCTGAGACTGTAACTAAGCTTCTGCTGACACAGGCAACATCATAGTTTTTAGTCATCACTGAAAATTGACCTCACCCTGAATACCTTTTCCTTTAACTGCTAAAAGACTCATTGCTCATGTGAGTTTTTTTTGTTTTTTTTTTTTACTTTCCATCTCAGCAAATCACAGTCTGATCCATTGGGAAAGGGGATGTAATCGCCCAATTATTACCCTTTACTTACTTACTCTTTCTTTTTCTGTGCTCTTTCTTTTTCTGTGCTCTTTTTCTGTGTTCAGCTACTTTTCTTTCCCATCTTCCATGACATTATGACACAGAATACTACATCAAAAAAAAAGACAAAGCTGAGAAAAGCATTGCATTCCTGTGCAGTCCCTCCCTCTTCTGTAATTATAAAACCTGATAACATCTTGTGACAAATGAATAAATATTATATTTGCATAAATAGCTCTTTAGACCAAATAATTAATTCAATGTATTTCTAATCCCTGCATTTGGCTTGAGCTGTTGAATCCACAGAAATCCTCAAACTTTACTCAAGTACAGAAATCCTCAAAAGGAGATAGTCTTTGACATATCTCCTTTTACTTGATTCACTGATTAATTTTGCCCTCCTCTGGTACCTACACATCCATCTTTCCTCATGTCAGGTGATTATTTTGGCCTCACACCAGGTATGGACACACATCTGAGTAAGAGAAGAACATATGTCTATGGAAAAACAAAAGCAGAGTTTACCAGAGGCAGACAGTTGCCTCTAAAACATGACTGAGTGAACTTCTGACTCTGATGAAATTAATAGCAAAACATAATTAAGTCAGTATTTCAGTGTACAGTATTGAAAGAATGTCGTCTATTATAAAGATTTCTTGACCCTTCCTATCCACTTCTGAATCAAGCATTTCCCATTATAGTTTATAGAATGCTTTAACAAAGGTACAAAATATAGAAATAATAATCATTGATCATGATGTCCTTTCAAACACCACCTCTAAATAACGACTCATGTTCAAAAAGAACAAAAAAAATACTAAATTAAGGAAATAAACTCTTATTTCTGACCCTACTAGAGAAGTTTATGGGTTGGTTCAGTAATTCAATATAGAGAGCACCGTTCTTGAGTCAGTTAATTTCAACTCTGTGGAAACAGCTATGGATTTTGCCACTTATTTCAATGGACAGAGATAAGATTTTAATATAACCTTTTTGTTGGATATATAGAACTTTACTAACTTCTTTTTGATACAAAATTAGGGGTTTGGTACCCATGACAATTGTTAGTATTGACTAAAGTCAAAATCTGCCCAGAGTCAGATCTAGCTCATGTAGATATAACTACTTTTTCTTGAATCCTTCTGTGAGAAAAGCATTAGGGAACATCAAGATTAGCTTTACAAAACCAGCTGTAAGGAGAGTTGTAATCCTTTCTTCTCAAGTTTTCTACTAAAAAACTGTTTGGCCTCACCTTCATGCACAAAACCAGGACCAGCTCTATACCTCACAGTTCCAATTTTCACAAATTTGTAGTGCACACAGCTCAAATATTAACTTCATGCACAAATGGTAAGAAGTTAAATTTAGCCTGAGGAGTGGCAGATCTATGACTTGCATGTTCAGAGCTCTCTGCTCATGTCCTCTTGCAATAGCAATTGCTATAATCCTGGCATATGTGCCATGTAATAAGCTGCATGGATAGTATCCAAGACCTTAGTAACACTTTTTTTTTTTAGAATATATTGAAAGAGAGTATTTTAGAAGCCTGTTTTCTGGTTCGCTAATCATTACTTGCATTGATTGAATTCTATATAGGTGGCTATAGTTGCACATGGTAGCTCTGGGATCCAGTAGATAACTTGTGCAATAATCTGAAAAACATGAATCCTGGGTTTTACCCAGACTTCCCATTGACTTTCTGTATAGCACAGTCATGTCAGAGAAGTGAAGAATTTTGAAAATAGACTTTCTCAAAGTATCTCAATTTGGAGTTAATGGAATGAATAAATCAACATAAAGGATACTTGAGAGCCTTCAACAGGTTTTGTGAATGCTTCAAATATTTGAAAATGATGAAGTTGCCTTAAACTGGCCCCAAAAAGTGTAAAGTTTCAAAAATCAGAAGCCAGTGTTGGAAATGCAGTCTCTTAAAAAGCAGCTCAGACAACAGCTCTAAAGAACACAACTCCAGTATATAGAAAAGAGAAAACATAAAACAACAGACATAATTAATCTCATCCCTGACTATTAATAAAGTGAGAAGAACAGATCTGAGGAAAAAAACAAAAGAAACAATCCTATGCAGGAAGAATTCAGGTCAGAGGTAGATCTTGAGGAAAAATATGTCATATATACCAGAAAGAGCAACTAAAAATGCTACACTATGCGAATTACAAAAAAAACTCCACCCACAATAAATAAATAAATGCTGGAGGAATATTTTGCAGAATTGCTGTATCAATTTGGAATTGTTCTATAGTTTATCAAGCGGCAGAACCACTCAAGGTAGCATTAGCTAAAATTCTATTGCACTACTGCAGGATTTAGTGGAATTTCAAACAAAGCTAAATTCACGTGTATGGTGTGATCAAGGAAATAATTTTGGCTATGTAATTGTCTTTTTGCTAAGATCTTTCTCTGCAGTATTCTTGAATTGGCTGGTTGACAGTAAATGGAATTTTGACTATTTAAATTGTGTTTAAATTTGCCCTTGTCATTTCCTAAAAGAAGATAGAATTCTGCCCTCTCTATATTATAACATTTCCTAGGAGCCACTTTCTGTGAATATATTTTGACGAACCATGTAATCCTAGTCTGTACCTTTGTTAGTACAAAGAGCTGATTTGTTTTTTTTTTTGACCATAGCATAATGTTGTGATTAAATCTTTTTTAACAGCAAGTCATTAGATTATTGCCAGAGCTAAGATCATTGTGACAGACAGGTCAAATGAGGAATCTGAAGAGTAGTGCTGTATAAACAGTTACAAAAACTGACCTGCAGAGTACATGTGAAGAAGTGAAATAAATTCTAGACCAAAAGACAACATAGTTTTCTAAAAATAGTAAATACAAATCACTATATCTCAAATTTGTCCGAAAGCAAGTTCACGGACCAGATTTGTACCTGCTTACCTCAAAATTAAATTTAGCCCACTTTAGTCAGGGTAGACAAAGTTAATATTCATCTCTGCTAATGACAAAATAAAAGGCTGTGAATCAGATACTTTTTTAACAGAATGGACCAAATGCTGCCCTCTGTTACATCCTGTGGCCTCAGATAACATGAGCATAATTGAAAGCAGCTTTGGTTCAATATTTCTTGTATTTTAGAAGCTATGGTGCAATCATGCAATATGACCTTTAGTGGTCCACCAAAGAATGAAGTTTCAGTCTGTATGGGATGCAGACTAATCAATATCCTATTACGATTGCAGACTATTTTTTTCTTTTTTTTCCCTTTTCCTTTTTTTTTTTTAACAACTGAGGCATACTAGGCATAGCCAGGACAAAACATTTCTCCCTTTTCTCCCTGCAACATCAGAGATTCTTTAGGGTCACAGAATGTTAGCTTGTTAAATCATTGCTTTTAATGAAATAACATGGAAGAATTAAACTGCATTTTATAATACCTTGTAATATATTCAGTCTTTGCACTCTCAAGATATCCTTACTCAGCCAAATCTCCAAACCATATCCACAATGATTTTCCATGCAGATGGAATGGCAAACTAGTCACAATATATAAAACACAACTTCAGATTAATGTAACAGGAGTATAACGATCTGAAACATGGGATGAATTCAAAGATAGTATAAAGGATAATTTTTCTCTTCAGTATTAAAAAAGAGAAGTCACTGAATTAAATCTTAACCCCACAGGGAGCCACTGACTTTCCATGATTCAGGATATTATCCATTGATTTCCAGCAGCAGGAGTAATTGATACCATCCTTAACACAGTGAAATCTGGAGTGAAAATCTGACCCATTACAGTCAATATTATCTCTCCAAATGACTTTGGATTCAGATTTCCCTTGTGGGATCAGTGCAAAATATGGACCACACTTACCTGAACATGCTTACACACTTACGCATCTGAACATGCACACTTACGCACACTTACGCACCTGAACACACTTACGCACCTGAACATGCAAGCAGAAGACTATTTTCAAGAGGATATGTTCAAGGTGTCAAGAACTATTTTATCTGTATATCTTCAGCTGAATGCCAATTCAATTATAAGAGGAAAAAGCACAAACACTCTGCAGGGTACTATTTTCCTTTGAAATAGTCATGCTTTCCTTAAAATAAATTAAAAACCCACTCTGTTATTAAAACAAATAACAGACAACTTTGCCACTTAAAAACATTACTGAGACAACTATCATGGCAATAGTGACATGGAGGAGAAAAGACCTGTATCCCTCAGCTGTGCTGGTGATTTTTCACTTGGTAGTGTGGTCATGAGCTGAGATTACAGGATGGTAAAAGAGTTGATACAAGGACTGTGGTGTGGTGCTGTTGAAAGCCATAAAACTGATCCCTTGCTGCTGGCTCACCCACAGGAGACATCTCCTGCACTTCTTTGGCATAGGCAAAGGTGTTTCCCATCCAGGGTAAGTAAAGCTCTCCACCCTTGGCTGGCGTTGATGGCTGAGCACAAGAGAGATGGAGAACTCTGGTCTCGTTGGAGGTCTCAGCTCTTTCCAGAGAAAGGGAATTCCAGTCACTCTTTAACTTCTTTATCTACCTTACACTTTACAGATTCTCAGGGAGAATGTGTCTGTTGGGCTTCTCTGCAGTGGCTAGAGCAGGCTAGGAAGAAAAATTGGAAGTTTTATAGATGTTTTTATTCAAATTCAACTAGTATGTGTTTAACATGCCTTTCCTACAGTGCCAGTTTGGGTTAGGTGTTAAAACAATGAGCAAAGAGAGGAAGAAGTATCTCTTGTATTTCTCTAGCTGCTGTTCGAAGTTCGTATTGTTTTAACAAATCTGTACGAATCATTTTCCCTTTGAGTGGTCTTGGAAATCAAGTCTCAATACATTAGTTCACCTTCTTTATGCACTTGAACGTTCTATGCTGTGCTGATGCAAAACAAATGGTATTTGTTTCATCCATTTGGAGATGGCAGACTACTTTTGTGAGAGGGAGTAGAAATTGTCAAGAGTGTTTAAAATATTATTGGAGTTGAAACTCTATACCAATGCACCCAGGTCTGGGACTTCATGTGCCAGGAGCTAACATAGTGTGATCTTCACAACTGGCCAGTAGGCCTGACGTGTAATTTTTCTGGCATGGGCACAGTGGCTGCAAGTATCTGAATGAAGCTGACCTTTTACATACTAATGTTCCATTGCAGCTAATAAAAAAAAGCATTTTTTCAGAGATGAGAGTAGAAGAAAATATTCCTAATGGTTTAGTAAGATGTATGCATTCTAGCTGCAATGAAATAAGAAAGGTCAAATTTTCTCTCTCATCTTTTTTTTTTGTATTGTCTGAATTCTCACCCATCTTTGTTGTACTAATGAAATTAAGATATCCTTCATGATATAACTGTGAGCTAGGGGGATCTAAATTACCTTCATCTGGCATCATTCCAGTATACTATAAATGAGGTAATTGTCCTTGACTATAAAATTTGCATTTTCAAGACTTAATTGCTATCATTACATCTTTTTGTAATTCTATTAATTTAACTGAATGGAGCATTTGGTTTTATGGTAAAAATTTGCATTAAAACATTGTACATCTAAATAGAATTTTAATATTTGCGGCAAAATCTCAGTACAGTGATCCCATAGGACTTAAATAATTTCACAAGAAGAAAATAGGACGCAGTCACACGTTAGGTCAACAAACAGGTTTTTCTTTAGTGAATATTAATAGAAATTGCTATAATATGCACTGTATACTGGAAATCAGTCCTGTTTGTGAAAACATTATTCTAATGTCTGTGTGATTTCCGTATCATAATTGTTAACAGGAAATACATTTGCCTAGCTACCATGGAGGTAGGATATTTGTTTATTTGTTTTGACTCAGAGGATGTGCACCAAAGAGCTTTGTCTTCTTTTAGGAATCATGTCTTCCCCCCTCTGATTCCTTCTCTTGCTGTTAGGTTACTTTGCTATCGCCTGAGAAAGCACTGAATATGCAACACTTTCTCAACAGTCTAACATGTAAATGGTTGTGTAGCTAAGACCCACTGCACTACGAAATGAATTCATTGGTTGGTACGTTAGTAGTTGTTTTGGAAATATTTCCGTCTTGCACACTGAAGCCCTCTTGGCCATTTTACAAACATGTTATCATTTTGTTAATGGACTGTTATTTGAATGCGGAGCCTTTCTGGAAGACTAACCAGAATCTAGTTATATAGCATAAAGCTTATCCTGCATAACTCTTCACTGAAAAGTGCCATAGCCTCTTAGACCTTCTTTTCCATTATTTTATTATTATTATTTATTTCTTCCTTTCTGGCAAAATAAGAGTACTCAGGTATGCACAAACTATGCATAAGATTAAAGCAGTGTGAAGAATCCGAACTGTCTCAATACACTGCAAATTGTAATGATGCTACATGCATTTTTTTAAAACCATAGGGCCAGTTGATGACATATTGGTGGGAAAAGTTTGTACTGTTCTCCCTGCCATGTTAATAAATATCACTGAGTTGTATAAGGTATTAGTTATGGAGGTAGTCAAACTGGATTGGTTTTATGTTGAATGCATCTGAACTGTTCATTTGAAAACAAATTTTGTTCTGCAACATGTGAGTAATATTTCACAAGAGATAGTCTCCTAGTGACAGAAATCTCATTAACTACTCTTAATATATGTTGTATTTACTGGACTTCATAATCATCGTGTAATTAAGCTTCACAACTGGCTTGTGAAGCATAAAAGATGAAGGATGTCTCCATTAGGAAGATTTATGGGATGGGGAAATAAAGGACAGATTTCTGCTACTGTATAGGTACAACCTCTCTTTGATTTCTGTACTTAGATATCTCTGAGGGAGGGCATGAAGTGAGACTTGCAAAGCTGCATAGGGAGCAATTGGTATAGAGCCAGGCCCCAAAAGGGGAAGAACAGCCTATGGATAAGGCCATACCTTTTGGGCAATGTGTGATAGGTTAGTAGTGTGTGCTGAAAATGCAATTTAGAAGTGTAGAAGAATGAGAGGAGATAAGCCTCCCCGTTTCTTCTATGGACATTTGTGTATGAGTTATTTTTATACAAGTCTATGCTTCCAGAGGAAAATATTTGGAGCCCCACAAATCTGAGAGAAGTGGGCTGCTGAAAGCTGCTGCTCAGTACTGATACTGCTAAGTTGGCAAGCATCAGCTTGACCTCGCAGTTGTGTGCAAGCAGAGCTGCCTATTTCTTTCTGGGTAGACGCACAGAGAAAGGGGGCTCACAGGGTATCTGCTACAGACTGCATTTTTTCCACTTCAAGGAGGACCCAGTATATGTTGTTTCTTAACCGGTGAATTTCATTTGATGTGAACATTATGCTAAGGCTGAATTTCTAGGCAGTTTATATGAAACAAAACAAAACAAAATGCATATTCTTTAGTAAAATCCAGGTCTGACTGTTAGCCTCAATTATTTCAAACACCTACTGACTTTCCTGGCACATCTATCTCGTTTAATCTTGGAAGTGATTTTATATGCTTTAAGCATTTGATCACCTAATCAGCTTCTGCAAAACAAAGCAAAGGATCTTGTGCATTGTCCTGGCAGATAGTCACGTCAAACCTGACACAGAAACAAACATAAGGGAACAATTGTTGTTAAAACACATTGCATCACTTTGCATGCTAAAGCATTTGCTCTGGTAATCCACCATGCTGATGTATCCCTGTGCTGATGCCATCTGAGCAGGGACTACATCCTTAAAGCTGACATGTGCATCACATTACAGCAGTGATTTTGTTATGTATCATCGGCATAATGGATATTCAGAAGAGATTCATAATCTTGAAAGGTGGCTTGAATCCACAGCTCTCATCCATGTTCTGGTAACTGAGTATTTTGGAAACTCATTTTATAGCATATCACGCTGGCTTGGGCAAAGGCAAAGTAAACAGTTGCCTAGGGCAGGAGACTTGGGAGAGAGGCAGTCCAGGTTTCATCTCCTACTTTCTCTGCGCTGACAAAGACAGAGACACAGTCCCTTCAACTGGCCTCTCTGCCGTCCCTCCCACTCCCCTTTCTCCAGTATTAATATTGTGGAAATGCAGAAGTACCTCTTTCTGCCCATTTCCAGATCCCTTTTCACATTCACTTTCCCGATGAAATTGCTCGTGATTTCTTTTGTCTTCTTTCCTTGGAAAGTCATTGCTTTCTACTTCAGGAATCCCAGAGGAATAAGAGGACTCATGCTCACTCCTAGACTTTCATCTCTTCCTCCTCCTGCAGACTGAATAATTATTTACTCCTTTTTTGCCTTCTCTGATGAACAGCTCAACTAACGTTAGATTTATAGTATATCTGACCTATGTAACAAACACACTTTAAATAACACACCCACTGACAGTTGCTGCTTTAAAATAGTTATTCCATATTTAAAAAAAAACACGGACATGGAAATCTTTGCTATATTGTTCACAATTTATGAAATAAAACAGAGATGACATCAGAATGTTCGTAAATACCTGGAAAGGTGTGGCCTGGCCTATTCATGCAATTTGACACTAGATTACTGAATACATTACGATAGGATGCTACAGAAGCCCAAAGGCATAAGAAGCTTCAGAGATTAGGCAAATTCACCCTGCAATTTAAATGCACACAGCTACCTAGAAGCAACATCAAGCTCAGGAAATCCCTAATACAGTAAAGCTTCTGTTTCTTTGGGTATGCCAGGACAAGCATCATCCTGCTTGTACTCTGTTCTGGTACGTTGTCTAGAGCATCTGCTTTTGCTAACTCAATTCCTGAGAGGGGCTTCTCAGCAGGATTAATTTTTGGTCTGATCTTTACATGAGGCCTCTCTTTCCTCATGAGTGCCGTATCTAATGAGACTAATAGCTAAATCTAATCTGCTAAGTCTTTATCCAAAGATTTAAAACATATGACTGAGAATTCTTGTTCTTCAAGTGTGAAGACTGAGCTTTCAGTTGTTGTCAGTTACACAAGCTTCATGGATAGGGTACATGAATATGGACTTTAGCCATATGAATGTTATCTAAAAATCAATTAAAGGAAGTCTGCTCCGTAGGGCAGTTTGTCCTGTCTGTGTTGAAAACAGACACTAGAAAAAATTACCTAGACTGAGTATCATATACTTCTCTGATGGCTTGTATTCTTTTCTGCAAAAAGCGCTACTTGTAAGCTGAGTAGAGCTCAGGAAGAATTGTTTGATCTTCTTAGAATGAAAATGATTCCTCAGACAAAATACATAGGTAATATTCATCTATATGTTACATATATATTCTTATGTGTGCCTTTAAAAAAGTTTTTCGCCCTATGCCTCTCCTTCCTAAGATTTGGCTTTGCTTAACTTGCTCCCTTTGGCCAATTATATCTTGTTTTGACGTACTTGAAATGCAATCATTCCTACACCTGTACTGAAAGAAGCTGCAGAGATGTGCCATCCTCTTAGAATGACAAAACAACAACTTTCTCTTGACATCCACACAACCTCTTTAATCAGTAATCTTGCAACATGAATTATATTCTACCTGAATGATGACAGAAGTCTCCGGAAGGCTCCTCATTTAGTAGTGTATGTACAACTACCATACATTAGAGAACTGTGGATTTTTCACTCATTTGACTCCTGTTAGTTTTGCCTAAGGAAGGGGAGTTCACATATATGTGCATTTATTTATTTATTTCATGCACTTACTGCTTCGAATCCCTACTGGCCATGGCTTTTAGCAAGACAATCTTGTGAACAGAGGCAGAGAACTGTGAGAAATTTGCCAAGTGTGAGGTCAAACATGATGTTTTTACTTACTGCTCTGGAAATCTTAATTAGTGCAATACCTCCATGAAGTGTTGGGTCTGTCTGCTGACACCAGCACTGCTTTAGCTGGGGTTTTAGCTAAGAAAAATGTACAAGGTGGCAAAAAACACATTGATAACTGGCAATAAGATGGCTCTGAGTCTTTTAATGTTCTTTGAGCATTAAGGTAGCTCTCTGAACATGACCGAGTATAACGTTTCCAGGTAGAATTTGGGATCATACCTCAGTTTGGGTAGAGAATTTGAGACTGTGTGTGCCTATGACATTCTAGCTGGACCTTTGCCTTATGTTCACATAGATTCAGGCAGGTTCAATAGGTGTTTGTGGTTCACAAGCAGAGCTGCAGGGAATATCAGTAGCAGAAGGTCGCAGTATCCAGGATCTAACTTTGTTCACTATGTCTAGAAGTCTACATTATTTCTTCAGTATGAGACTTCTTTCCTTAAGAGGTGTGCATCAGTAAATATACTTTTTATCAAAACATTTGAAAGTTTACCTCTCACTAATTGTGTATGATATATTTTGTTACTTTCTCAAACATTAGCTATCAGAAAAGTAGAGTAACTGTTCTTTTTTTTTTTTTTTTAGCTTGTAATAATTCTATCGGTAATGCATTGTACTTTGGTGGAAATTGAACAAAAGAGCTCTGTGGACCTAAGAGTGATATTGTCAGTATGATGGGATTATCTTTGCCTACACTAACCATTGGAAATGATGCTTGGCAATGAACAGGCTGCTGAACAATGCCTATATTGCAACAGTAAGAGCATACAGTAACCTCTTTGGTACTTAGTCTTATCCATCTCAGCTATGTGTGAAACAGCTTTAGTGACATTAAGGGTTGGGCAAACATGACATGATTTTACCTCATCCCCAGTTGAGCTCAGCACAAATTTTTTGCTCTGTGTAATCATGCAAATGATACTAGGCAAATCTCTGCAAAAATTACCAGTAAGACCGGTATTCTTGGATGTTACATAAGGTTTGATAAGTAGGCTATACCACAGTAGGTTTAGCATTTAATGAGAAAATAGATTTTCTTTTTATGGTGGTATATCTAGATCCAGCCTTTTCAGTCTGTGATATTTCCAGTGGAATTCAGATGGCAATGAGTAAACTTAAAACGGTTTGCAGAAATGATTAGGCTCCGATCATAAGAATATATCCTCCCCTTTTTTTATTCCTTCAGTCACTTAACTATTCTGTGTCACAGTAACTATTTTATCAAAAAAAATCTTACTAAGCATAATTCCTTTAATACTTTACCCTCATACTATTCTGCCTTAAGAGCTAAGACAGAAAATTTAAAGCAAAGTTGTTACATTTTTGTTTTTAAATATATTCAGTTTCTGCAATGGTCCATAAATACAATACCAAACAATTACCTGTCTGTCCATTGATAGCTTAGTCCCATTTCCTGAAGATTTTCTTGCATAGTTTTCTTTTCCCATCTCTCACAATGGTCTGTTTATTATTCTTACAGCTTAGTTTTCTTCTTTCATATGCATCAGTTTGTCAGTTACGCTCGAGTGTCAAGCTGAAAACAAACATAAGCATCAATTATCAAAAAATTACGTAGCCTGTTTACATATTCCTTAACAGAGAGAGGTTTTTTCTCCCAACAAGCACCGGATGTGAATTGTAATTGAACATGTGTGTTGTCTACATTCTTATGTTCACATCTGAAATCTAACAGCTAAATTGGGCAATCCAATATTTACTTCCTAGATCTGGAGCTCTTATAAAACATGAGCTATATTTGAAAAACTTTTAATACTGGAGGTTATTCAATTATGTTTCAAGGAATTTTTTAGTCTCTTGTACATTGGAAGTCTGTAATAGTATCTCAAGTTACACAATATTCCTACTTAAAAATCTTTTTTCTACCCCTGCCACATTTTCGTGTTTTTTCTTTTTTTTTCTTGAACACAATGTTGGTCATCAAGCAATATTGAGGTAAAAGAGAAATGACGAAAGAATGTCACACTGATGATGGTTAGTTAACATCCCAGTCAACATTTAAGGGAAGGTAATATTTGCAATTTTTTTTCATCTAATCAGATTTTCCTTTTCAATATAATTGCAATGAATTGTAGACAAGATTATTCTCTCCATTAGAAGATGAAAAACTATGTGGAATAAACTGACCATTCTCCAGATTCATGTCTTTCTGAAGTCAACAAAAAGACTTCCATTTAAACTCCTAAAGTTCACAGGTCATATGCTGCAGATGCTGTGAACACTCAAGCATTTCTCCCCTGTTTGTCCACTGTGAACCCAGCTCAACCCAATCTAGAACTGAGAATAATTTGTCCTGAACTAAAATGAGTGAATGATTTTGGATACAGATCTATGTCTCTGCAGATGAGGGAGTATTGCACGTAACTCCTACTATTTGTGCCCACTGACTGGCCATTTCCACTTAGGCCTCCGTGTGAATGTTAACTGCTTATTGTGCTAAATGAAAGAGACATATGAGTGCACAAGATTTACAAAAATTCTTTAGGGCCATTTCAGCAATAAAAATAATAAAAAAGAACAGACAAGAAAAAAGTTCTGTGAACTGGGTGGCAGGATTTTGACTTTAGCTTGTAAACGACTTCAGGCAATGATGCTGTTCTTAGTGGTGATTGACATCACTATCTATCTAACCAGTGTTCTTCAGATAGAAAGTAGGAAGAAATGCTGCTGTCTCTGGAAGATCAACACTTTCCACTTTTAAAGTACCTTTATGAATAATTATATTTGTCATTTTATGTTCCTGGGAATATTCAAAGTCCAATATTTAAACTCAAGAATAGCTAGAAGCAGAGTTGCTGAAATGCTGCAGTGAAAGCTGTCCTAAACCCCTTTCTTGGTTCTAGTTGTTTCACCAACTACAGTCTTGAGATTTCCAGGGCTATAAACTAAACTCAACTGTAGCTTGAATGCAGTTTGAACTTCCTCTTCTGAGATTTCCACCTCAAACAGGCAGGTCAGTTGAGACTTCCAAGTCTGTTATTTTTTGCAAGTCATGTCAGAATGTTTTAGTGTTTGGTTTGGTTTTACTCTTAATATAAAAATGATCGACTTGAATCCCTGGATTTTCTTGTCAGGAGCTGTGACAATTTTCCCTGTTGGCAAAATCTTGTATACACTCTGCTTTTTGTTAAAAACTCTCATCTGCACATATGATTGTATCTGTAATTCCAGCATCCTTTTCCCAGGACCTAGAAAGCGTAGTTGTTTCCCATCATGCTTCTCTCTGTCCTTGAAACATCAAGGGAATTTCATAATATCATCAATGTGAAGCTGGGCAGAGTTTTCTTTGTCTTTTTCTGCTAGTGTAATAGGATCACAGAAATGAGTAGATGTGAACTCAGGTGAAAGCAGGATGTGCCAAGAGACAGCAGTCCCTGGAAGGCAAGTGGCCCCAAGGGATACTATTACCAACCAGTGTAAAATTTGAAGTGACCTATAATAACTCCTGTATGTTTGGGGTATGGAGACAGAAGAAAGGGAAGGTATGGCTTTTCTTCAATGGCTTACTGCCCTGTAAAGAATCTCTAGGGAAAAATTTAGGCTTCAGATGCAACACATGTGGATCTCATTGATTTCATAGGTGGCCATGTGAATGCGCATATTAATAGATAGAATATGTCTTTTGATCTTTAAGAGCAATTAGTGTAAAATATTGAATTACACTAGTGAGTAATTGAATATTTTTTACTATTTAGTTAAAAGTGTTCCTCAAACCCAAATATGAAACAACATAACTTCCTAGGCATAGATTATTATAACATATCTTTATCAATGTTTATTGCTTTCTGTTTGTAATTATATATGGCTTTTACCCATTGAAATTCAATAAAATATTTGTACTTAATAAAGTCAAGGACCAATTACCTTCCTGTCCTCGCATCTTTACAAACTAGGGAATGTTATAATAAACAAAGAAAGAAAGAAAGATTTAACGGTTAGGACCAACTACAGTGATTTTTCCACGTCTTTCTTTTGCTGCTCTCTCATGACATGTTGAGATATAACTGAAAGGCTAAGGACTGATTCCACAAACATTAAGTATAGAGCACCGAACCACATGCTGACAGACATGAGCCTACAGTTGGCCAAAGATCATTAACCAGGGCCAATATCTGAAATGGTTGAATGGCTTGAAACCATTCAAGCCATTGGCATAGACTTTGCAAGAGTGTGCAAGAACAGCACCTTACAGGTGGCTCTGCAAGCCTTATATCTTGAAACACAAATGGATATGTCTACCTGTGAGTGATTGCTAACAAAACATGATGAACCTGAATTGGAAACATCCTTGTTTTCACTTTTACCTACCTGAAATGCTTAGTGCATTGGTATAAAAAATAAGCAGCTTTTGCCTGCTTTTCGCAAAAATTTATTCCCACAACACATTTATTCCCATAAATGTTTCCTGGGGTAACAAGTTCAGAAGTTGGGCATTGAACAATTGCATTATCTACAATTTGTCTGTATGAGACAAATTCTCAGAGATGAAATCTCATTAAAAAAAAGTTTCTGCACCAGTAAAATGACATATTGCACTTATATATAAAAAAGAAAGTAATACAAGATCTTCTAAGTTCTCTTTATTAACTTATTGAATCACAAGTAATCTAAAGTGTAGGAGACTTTTTGGTTAGGTAGTAGTCATAAAGGGGAAGAAAAGGATTGTTATATCATCCCAGAACAAGAATTTACATGTTTCCATTTAAGTAAAACCTCATCTTCTATTTCATTCTCTTGAGTGTTTCAATTTTGCAAAAAGACATTTCTCCTGAAATGTAACTCAGTCTCCCAGCTTGTCTACCAAGTTTGTCCAAAATTTTTTGAAATGTCTCCCAGTTTATCCAAATAAACAATTTTATTCTGTAAGTTATAGGCAGCAAAGTTTTGTTTTATGATACATCTCTGCCATCTGAATTCACCAAAGTCTATTTTATTCCCTAATTTCTAGCAGCATGCTTTCATAAGCTTATGATCTGACTGTAAATTACCAACTCCACTATGGCCTGTTAAGAATAGTAGAGAATAGATATTTCGTAGCAAGTAGCTACAAAGGTAGAGGTAAGGAACAGAACACTGTCTCTGCAGAAAACTATTAAATCATATACTTGAAACCATGTACTACCTAACACCCATCTGTTGCATTCTTTGCAATTAGCAGATGTGCCTACAGTGCTTTGGAGAGGAGGGCAGTCAAAAATAAAACGCTAAATACATAATACTGTATTTTAATGGACCATTTTAGTCTGTTACACATTAATATCACTGTCATCCAAATTCCATATTCTTCAATTACAGTAACTTGTGTTGTGTTACAGTAACTTGAAATCACCCAGATATAAGCTTGCAGAGGTTATTAACTCACTGGATATTAATCTCCTAGTATTTATATAATCTACAACATGATCTAGCAGGTAAACATAGCATGTTCAGTTACTTTACCAGTTCAATGAATATGTTTTTCATACCAAAAAGCTTGCATTTGAGTTAGACTTCAGGGTACAAATTTGAATTTATGCTAGCTGGAGTTCAAGTGTTCAAGACTTGAGCTATATCCTGGTTAACAGATTCATCAAAAAAAAGGATAGTTAGTGTGGATGAAGAATAATAAATAATTATCTGTATTGCAGAATATGTATACGTAGAGATAGGATCTACCTTCATTTTATTCTGGATCTAGGAAGTTATAAAATAGTATTTTGGATTGGTTCTTTCTTTTATTTATAATCACAGAATGGAATAAAGAAAGTCTTGGGACAAATTAATTCCTGCAGCAAACTGACTGAAGTAGATGCAGGTTTGGAAGCTGTGAATTTTGTTCCTAGTGAGAGAGAAACCTGAAGGTAGATTTCTAACTTCAAAGGTGCAGATATAGTTCACTGTTTTGCGGCATACTTAAGTGTTGATATTCAATCAACATGCACAATTAGGACAGCATGATTAAAGATAGATGTTCTTTAAGCACTTGAGTTTACAGCTTCTGCCTGCTTTTCTTCATAGAATCCAGAGGTGTTTGAAATTAGTTCTTTTTTTTTTTTCAAACCAATATGCCTGTACACAGGAGCCCAGAATGTTAAGTTCTCTTTTGGGTGATGCATTTGCTACTCCATAACTTAAAGAGGTGAGACGGGCTGGATATATGGTCCCCCTGTACCATGAGAGAATTGGTCTTTTTTTTCAGGATGAAAGATTGCCTTCTGACCCTGGCTTTCATTTTGATGCTGAAATGTAACAGAAAAGCTGGATGCCAAGGAGGAATATGCTCTTGCAAGGAAAGTGAAAAGAGGGGAAGAAAAAAAAAAAGAAACAAACAGACAAACCCTGCACTTCTCTGTGATTGGGACTCACTGCGTTGTTGCTGGGTGGAATAGAGCAATGCTGTTGCTGCTGCTGCTTCTGCACTGTGGTGTTTCTGTTCCAGACTTTGCTGACTCATATTCAAGAAAACATGATGCAGAGATACAATGCACTATAAAGCCGTTTTTTCCTCCCACTAACTCTGGTAAGTGCTTTCTTCCTACCTATGGATAGCCTATTGCTAATGTAACTGTACTGTTAAGAGAGAATTAATGGGGGGGGGAAAGGCAACCTTGTAAACAAACTGATGAGAGATAAATTAATCTGGGAGAGGGAATTTAAATGCAACCTGCTGTTTGTGGTACATCCACATCTCTTTAAACCAGATCAATCCTGATAACTCACCCATCACTACAAACTACACTTGCTGGAGCTGTGTTCGTAAATGGGAGAAGTGCTTACAATACCCATTTACAGCTGTATTCTGTTTAATTAGTCAGCACAGGCAGCGCTGCAGGGATAGATCACTTTGCTTTAAAGATTTGAGAATGTTAATAGTACAGTATATCATTTTAATTATTATTGGATTAATATTGTGTCTCAAAGAAGATCTAATGCAAATCACGAGAAATGGCCTGAAGTGACCCAAGGGTTGTGCTTTATTAGAAAAGTAATAGGTCCATTGCTTAAATATATAGAAGAGATTCTTTCTTCAAATGTCACTTTGCACTGGGCTTCTGTGTGTGCACATGTGAATGTGTGTGGAAATGAAATCCTCTTGCTTCCACTTTGTCCACAGCAAGTTTCTGTAGCTCATGCAATAAATGGCTGAGAAAGCAGATTTAATGCCAAGAGATGAAGAGGAAACTCAAAACAATGCTGATGAAGAGTCATTCCAGAGCTGTGATGTTGTGGCAGCACCCTCTTCTTGTCCTGTCAGTCCTTCATTAGCTGGTCTCCA
The DNA here is from genome assembly GCA_032353885.1 of Nothura maculosa. Taxonomy (NCBI): domain Eukaryota; kingdom Metazoa; phylum Chordata; class Aves; order Tinamiformes; family Tinamidae; genus Nothura; species Nothura maculosa. The sequence continues at coordinate 1,119,660 of JAUBOD010000053.1, read as the reverse complement.
TGAAGCCCAGGGAAGCTCAGCAGTGCCAGAAAGACCATGCATTCTCTCTAGCCTGGCCATGGCTCAGGAAGAAGCCCCTGCCAGACCAGAGTGTGTCACTGGAGACAAAGCACAAAGAAGAGCCTCTGGATTCCTCAAGGATCTCTCGACAGATGATAATATGTTGTTAGGTGACTCGTTTCATCACAGGGCACTCTGCAATCTGGAGTACGGGGACACATCCTCTCCATGCCCGGAAAGCCTCTGCTGGAACTGCAGCCAAAATTTGGAAGAGTCACAGCTCCCAAGGGCTTCCCACAGCTGTCAGGAGTTGCAAGCTGTTGCTGCCATGCTAGTAGGCAAATTTGGTTGCTGTCATGTGGGGGATCCTAGTTCTTGCAGTGTTATAGAGGATGATATGGTCTCTTATAGCCTGGGCCAGGCATTTTGGATGAAGACCACAAAAGTAATGGAGACCTTAGAAAAGAAGAAACAGGAGGAAAAGGAGAAGTATCGTCTCCATCTGGC
>JAUBOD010000053.1:1093629-1110982 GCA_032353885.1 Nothura maculosa | reverse complement strand
CCAAACCCGCCTGGATGCCGCCCTGTGCCACCTGCTCTAGGTGTGCCTGCTGGAGCGGGAAGGTTGGACTAGATGATGTCTAGAGGTCCCTGCCACCTTGAATGTTCTGTGATTCTGTGTGATTCTGTGAAATTTCACTGTAAAGGGATAGGTCTTATAGCTAAATTTGATTCTACTTTGAAAGCCATGTAAGCCATATTGATGTAGGCCTTCTTTAAATGCACTCTCCCAAAAAGAAATCTGTCCACAGATCAGAAAATAACAAAATACGAAGGCTGTGCTATCAGCATAAGAACCTCACTTATCCTTGGTCTCTCATATTAGTGCTGTTTCTCACTGTATAAGAAAAGACGAATAGATAAGAAAAGATGAATAGCTCAGTGGCAAGGCAGGACTCCAGTTAAGTGTCTGGAGTGCTGTATATGATGATACTTCTATAGGGAGAATAAAAAATCACACTCCTCCTTCAGGTAGACTCAACTATGCTATTGCATGACTGCAAAGATATTTTCCCGCAGAGGTAAGGGATTGGGTTCAAATTCATTCATCAGAAGAAGAGTTTGCATCCAGCTGCTAATCATGGGGAATATGGGATAAAATGCCCCATACTGCTCCTGTTACATGACCTCAGTACCTCATGTCCTTCGCTTTGCTCATAAATATTTGGGAAATAAATGTTCAATTTCAGGACACATGGAAGGCTTCTTTTGATATAAAATAATCCATTATTGCTGTTTTTCTTCCTCAATCAAGAAAAAAAATCAAATTTGTTTTTTTTTAACTGATTTTTCCACCTCTATCTGAGCCTGTAAAGGAGTGAGACCCTGTAATTTCTACATGAAACAGAAGTATGCTCTCTTATGCACACAAAAATATTTTCCAGGCTATTTTTCAGGAAGGCATTCCTCCAAAATCATCTAAGTAAGGAGATATTTATATATTGCCTATCTTCTCTAATGCTTGAAAGTACATGATTCATGGCCATTAGTTGTTATTCTTATAATGGGGGAGGTTTATTGGCCATAATCCTGGAAGTCTCCTGTGTGCCAAATGATCACTGACTGTATTGGAAAAGAGTGCTTCAGTGACAGCAGGCAGCCCCAGGGTTGAGAAAAGGTGTCCCTTGTCCCTGAGCAATAACCAGTGCAGATGATTGAGACTTGTTGATAGACCTCTATGGAAGTCTTAGTTAGTTGGGACTTAACAGTGCCTGACTCAGTGAAGGATCCTTGAGTACAGGATGTTTGAACTTGATTTCTTACCCTCATCAAGGAGATCATAAAGTTAGCAAAAATTGAAAATGTCTTGAGACCTAGGAAGATGCAGATTTACCACAATCTCTGTCTTATGGGGAAATTAAAAAAAAAAAGGCTGCTAGAATATACAAAATATAATTATTGACTAATTTCTTCATCAAAGAGACTTGTAAGAAATCAGTGATGTCTCCCTTGGGAGATCATTGGTGTCACTTCCCATGTCCTCAGGGTGTCAAATGGTATAAAACACTCACTTTGAAAGTACTGCATGGTGATAAGCTTTGACTCTCAAGGGATGCATTGTGTGTACATTTTGTTATATATAATGACAAACAGAGAGGCAATGAAGCTGTTAGGGGAATGCTGCATGTCTAAAAAGAACTTATTTTTCTTTCAACCAATAAAAGAAAGAGTCTGCCAGAAAAGCAGTTAAAATAATATCATTTAAATGTAATGAGTGATAAAGTATGAGAGAGAATTCACCTGTCAGATGAAGAAATTTAAAACATGAGGTTTTCTGTGTAACACATACATTTCAAATTGGATTGTTTTCCCAATAAAGCAATAGAACTCTTTCAAGAACTTTTAAAACAGTTGGTATAGATATAGATATAAAAAAAAAGGGTGACACAACCAGCAAAATGGAAACAATCATTTAAAACAATGAATTTGAAGACTAAAGCATAAAATATATTCATTTCCCATGCTCATTCTTGACAATGTTTGAGATGCTGCAAATTTAATAACAAAGTTGGATGTAAGACTGAAAGTGTTTCAGCAAAGGTGATTTTATAATACAACAATTCAATACATATATTAAAAAATACCCTAGAGAGGTCTCCAACACTGACAAAAATATTCTGAAATTAAGATGAAAAAAACCTCACGTTCCTTTCCCTTCAGCAAAATTCTTGGGGACATAGTCATAAATTTTGTATGGCATCAGTGCATCTGGGCCCTTTTTCCAGTAGAAAAACTTTTACCCACAAAATATATGGGAATGTATGTGAGTGTTTCCTCATATTTGTGATGCAAAAGTAGCCGTCTTATGTAAACTTGACATGGAATGAAATTTGAGGAAATGAAAAGCTAGTCACCAAAGTGACAGAACAATTGGGGCAAATGTGTTTTAGATGAACTCTAAATGCAAAATTCAAATTGGACAAATAATTTGTTTGATAATATTCAGAAATAAACAAGAACTCATAAAAACTGGTAAAGCAAATTGGATAGAATAGTGCAGTTGTATCTTCTGTTACCTCAATAATGGCCATCAATCACTGTCAGTTAATTATCATTAAGGTTGTATAAAAAATGCCCCTGTGGAAGCTGAATAGTCCATGAATTTCATTCTTTCATTAAAGACAAAACAAATATTACACACATTCTTGGGATTTTTTATATCTTTTGGTATACAAGATGAAGATCAATCTTTGATAACCATACTGAGAAAAGTAAGAGCTTGAGTTACCATTTGGATTGCAGAGAAGGTAGAAAACAAGTGATTCAAAATTAAAGTAGTTATTTGTATTTGACAAGAAGAATTTGTAGTCATCATCATGTCTTTTCTATAAAAGAAAAGGTTTTACCTTTTGCAATAAGTGCAAAATTTGTGGGATCTTGAAAGAGAACTCTCACTTTTGTGTATACTGAAGTATGCTGTTCTTAAGCCTCTAGAATTTGTACTTTTCTACACATCACCCATTTTGGAAACTGTGTTTTTTTCTTAAAGAAAAATTAATAAAAGCTAAAGTCATAGGCTAGAGCCTTTAGGTCTAGTTCTAAAAAATAGTAATTTGGAAGACACTACACTGCGACTTGACTATGTTTTAATTGCTTGCCTAAATAAATCCAATAGCTAGAGTCATGTAAATCCCAGCATATTCCAAGCTGGATATCAAATAAACAAGAAGTCGGCACACTGCCTATCCTCAAAACAAAGTTTTGAGCCATAGCAAGCAGTGATCTTTATGAAGAGGCCTGCATGAATTAAACTGGAGCAAAGTGTCACATTTAGGGCTGTTTAGGCTGAGTACATCCCATCAGGACAATTCATATGCTCCCTGTCAGCTTCACTTGCACGTATTCAGATTACAGACACTTAGCGTAGAATGTACATAGTTGAAAAAAGGAGTGTTTCAGATTGGATAACTCAAATTGGGCATGCATCTCTTTTATTTTCTGAGTTTGAAAGATTACAGTTTTGGATCTGAACTCACCAAGCAATTTAATTGCACGTCTTACCTTATGTGACTGCTTTGCTTGCTATGTAATGAGTATCTTCAGTCTTATTTGGCTATGCTGTTTGAGAAGGAAGACTCTCCTCTGTCAATTTGATTTTGCAGGGCTTGGTTCTATGTCAGCAGGTCAATAAACTAGTAATTGTAGGGAGAATAGGCCATAGCAGAAAGGAACAGTGCATCCTGAAAGAAAACTAAGACAGAAATCCTAACCTCTTCTAATTTACATATGGTGACATTTTGCAGAAATATTGTAACATTAGTGGTGGCATAAAGAAATTCTGCCTATCAGCTGTGGAAGGAATAATGTTACCGTAAAGGCAGCCTGTCCATGTTTTTTTATCAAGAAAATATTCATCCCAAGAAACATACATTTACCAATGACTGTTAAGAACAGTGTTTTTTCCTTATGTTTTTCCTCCTGGGCTATCCATCTTCCCTTACAGATTTACTGCATGATCACTCCCTTTACATGCTAATTATGTGCAGCTCTGGTGAATTTGTTAGTAGTGACACTTTGGGCACCCAGTGGGACTGCAACTCATTATGTGGCAATGTCCAGATATATCAGATATTATTAGCTGTCATTAATCTGCTGTGGAAACACTGAGTGCACAGCCAGGAAATAGAGTAAAAATGAAGTCTGCAACCGCCCTGGCCCCCAAAAGGTCATAGGGCAAATCAGCAGGGGAGAAGAATACACCTTAAAATGGTCAGTGCTTAGCAGTAGATTTTTAACCCATTGCAAACCCATATTTCTAAGAGAAGAGAAGAAAATAGAAATCATGTGGTTTGTAATGTTCCTATGATTATATTTTTCTGAAGGAATATATTCTCTCACACTACTGCTTTCTGAAACAACTTAGTACAACTGCATCCCAACAATAAAGAACTGCATCCCAATGATAAGGAAACGTGGCTAGAGGAGGAAGTATGAGCAAACAGCAGCATGAGTCTTAATGTAGACAGAGCCAAATAACAAAGCTTTGAAATGATGCACATATAACTCAGAATAAGATTAGGCCCACTCTCTATTTGAAGGTCATATTTTATAGAACCAGATTTGGCAGTAGAGCAAATCTCCCAGAAATTAAGAGATTGATCTTTCTGGTCTTCCAGGACTGAAATGAGCAAGAGTGAAATAAGTGCAGCCTCTTGATCACAGTGCTGACCAGTATCTGCTAGTCAATTAAAAAAAAAATAAAAAACACGGTCCATCTTTAGCATCCATTCTGATAAACAGTTACTTCTAAGACTTGTGCACACTTATGTTTCTGTAACATTAATGACAAAAAAGAAACAAAGGAAAGATTCCACCCAGAGCTTTCCAGTCTTTAGTATCTTCAAACTGACTTCCAGTGATAGGAAGTGATAGTGACTTTCTTTTATTCAAAGAAAGCAAAAATCATTTCCAAGTTTGCAAGGACCCATTCTCCTTTATCTAGAAGTTGCAATGATTTAGTCAGATTTATGTAAGAAGCAAAGGAAAGACATCACCCTAAAATTATTAATCAAATCACAACTTACACTTGCTCTGGAAAGCTAGAATGAGTTCTTTAACAAGGTGCCTGGAATTTTCCCAGTGAACTACCCATCTGAGTTGCTTTAATGCTTTTGAGAAGTGTCGGTTTTGATCCAAATAAAATGACCTAATCTAATGCTTCATGATCTTATTCATACTATGATCTTTGTGTGAAATAATCTTACCCGAAAGAGAATAACAGAAAAAGTGCTCTGATTTCTTATTTATGGATCTGCATTCAATTAGGGAGACGATGATATACTCATTAAACAAAACAAAACAAACAAATAAACAAACAAAACCCAAACCAAATAAACAACAGAAACAAAAAAGGGAGATTATTTGATTAGTTTTAGGTTGTCTTACATTCTGCAGAAATCCATGAAAGAGAAAACACTGTCAGTATTTGATCAAATGGCTCCCATTAATACTTGCTAAACTGATAGCCATTCATTACCTCAACTTCTGGGAAGAGATTTAGAAGTCTTTTGTTTTATTTTGTTTTTGTAGAAATACTCACAAGCATTGTGGAACACAGTGTTAGCCATGAAACAGCTGGCAGGTACTCAGATAATAAACAAAAAGCAGTTTTATTGTTGGTCTTGGACCTTTACAATTTCGAATTCAGGAAGCCTTTCTAAGTATGATATGAATATATTTGTTTGGTCAGTTATAGATTCTTTTTTCTAATTGTCTTCTGATGTTGATGAAATTTTACAAATATGAAATACTCTTTTTGAGGAGAGGGATATACAATTCCATTACACTTTTTTTAAATTATTATTATTACTATTGTTATAGTTGAGTATTTGGAAAACGAAACAAGATGACTGTTTTGGATATGTTTTGGAAACTGATACTGTTTTGGAGATATGATGGTCACATTGGAAAAATTACGGTCTCCTTCCATGGTGCTGTATTTGACCAATTTGCACTGAGGAAGGTTTTGTAGCATGCTTTTTTTTTCACGTTTGTTACCTGCCTATCGAGATTTTGCTGTCTTTTCAGTGTCTCTTTTCCTCCTTAACATCCAACAGGCGCTTATTTTCACCTTTAACATGAGAAGTGTGATTAACCTTCCCTCAATGTGTATAACTATTTAGGTGTAAAACTCAGGTGCGAGAATGTCTATAGGGCTGAGAACTGAGAATTACATAGACTAAAAGTGAATTATATTTGATAAAATTTTGCATCATTTCTTATTCTATTTTTGTGATGGAAGTTGATTAAGTAGCTCTTATCCAGATAAGCTAGCATGTCTGTATGGGCTCTTTACCACATTGAAAACTGTGTGCTAAATGGTGTCAAGTTCTGTTTTTTCAAAGATCTCTCTTCACATATACTCTTCAATGTGCACTCCAAAGATTTTTCAAAATAAATTCCTGCAGATAGGGAAATGATGATATTTAAATGATTTAAATTTTCCAAGTAAATATACTAGAAGGCCATCATATTTAAGCTAGAGTGAGCTAATAAACCCGAAGTGCTGAACAATTCCTCTTGTGGCACAAACCTCCAGAAACTACTATACCTCTAACAGAAATTCTACCTTCCCAGAAAAGCACAAATACATTTGGGTGGAAAACAATTTTCACTTTTTTTTTCCCTCCAAAACAGAAGCTGGTTCTGATGGTGAATATACTAACAGGCTTGCTAGTTTTCAGTGATCTGATTGGTAAAAGCCAATCATGTATATATTTTTATATTTATAGTTTATAGTGTAGATATATGTGAAGTTAATTGTAAGTAAGACTATATTGAACTTTCTGAAAGTTAAGAAATGATGTTAATTCCGAAATGAATCTCTGATACACGCTCATGAGTGGCCTTGGGGTGTGAGCTATTCTATCAACAGCAATATCTGCTCCTAGAGGCTGTGACAGGGTCTTCTGTCCACTATGTTAGGGTCAGGACATCAGGATGTGAGTCCCCAGTTATTCTGCAAATGCCAGTGCTCTCTCACACCTCTATTTTTCTTAGCTGCTACAGCACTTTACAGCATGCAACACTGTAAGTGCTGTAAATGTTTACACATGCAGCACAGTAAGTGCTAAATGCCATAAGTTATACCTGGTCTAAAAGATTATGAATTAGTCAATCTTTAGGGTGATTCACCATTTCTATAGTGCTTACCAGGGGGAAATCAAAGGATGTATTAAGGTTTAAATTCATTGTAACTTTTCTAGTGCTCTTGGTCATTCATCCATTATCATTGTGGCTCATTTAAGCATCTTGTTGATCATGCTCTTGCAGATTGAGCTATGAATTAGGCTGAGTGAAGAAGGAAGAAATCTGAAATTACTAAAAAGAGTTGTTATTAACATTTTATTTAAAAGGATTTTGGTGCATCTGAAGTAAAAAGAAAAAAAAAGGCAATCAAAGCAATAGGAACATCAAAAATTTCAGTAAAGTTTCAAGAATATTTCTTGAAAAAATCTATTCTATTTTCTATACCCTCAGATGGTTTTTAATATTACTAATGATTAATAGTGCTTTTATTCTGTTGAAAAAAAAAAGGAATATGGAAATCATAACCCTTTTATAGCTAGAAAAATTAAAGGTTTCCCGATTCCAAGAAAGTTCTAATTTTAATGGATAAAATAGATGTCAGATTCTACATAAAACATATAACGGGCAAACAATTGAGAATGCATGATCTGTAATGCGTTTTTAAACATTGCAGGTGTTTACTGAGGTTTTTTTTGCTTAAAAAGTGTTGTGGTTATACATTCAACTTTTGAACCTTGTTCTGCAGGCAGAATCAAAATTAAAAGTTGTCTCTGAACACAGAAATGCAGGTTTTTGTTTGTTTTTTCAAGAGAAAAATTTCATAGGTTTAAGGAGCATTTTGATATTCCTCTTAAACAAAGGCAAGTTTTTTGCCCTAGTGGCCTGGATGTAGACCTAGTATAATGCAAGATTAGGTGACTGCCTCTTCAGGGTGTGTTGAGATAGTACTGATCTCTCATACTAGTATTTTTTTTCCCCTCTGTGCACCTGAATTTACCCTTGACACTGCATTTTGATGGTGTCCCCTTTGAACAGCCTTCATATGATTGCTTCCATCCACAGGTTACTTTTATTTAAGTGGATTTGCCATGGAGCATTTGCCCATTAGCAATCTCTTCTGGAGCCTGCTTTAAAATCTGCTTATGGTTATGGCCAGATAAAAGCATGTGAGGTCAGTTTGGTAGAGCAGAGACAAATACTTTAACATAAGGTTTTCTATTCTGTGCAAGCAGCTAATAAAAGCGCCCGCAGGTGTTGAGAATTATCCTTCTCTTGGAGATTTCTTTACAATCTGAACCTAATCTTGGCAAAAGCTTTGGCAAGGATATCTGGCACATTAATTAAGTGACTTTCCCTCCCCCACAAGTCTTACGCTGTAACTTGGATTAACCACTTCTGTGCCCACAAAGCTAACTGCTAGACAGGCCTTATCAGTTCTGTAGGTGTATGGATGTTACAGATAGCAGGGAATTCCTCTATCCAGATGGATGTTCCTCACTGTTTCAGCTCTTCCCCTAGCTACAGTGACACAGACCCTGCAGGCGTGTTATGAGATTTCCACAAAAGGACCTTTTTTATTGAATCTGTATCTCTGGAAGGCCTCTGCTGAGAAATTTCAGCTCCACAAGGGGAAATGCCTGACTTCTAGAGAGCTCTCTCTTCGTTTAAACAGCTTTTCCTTGCTGCTGTATCACAGCTGGGACACATCAAAGCCAGTAGCTGGTGGGGCAGGACACGCTTTTCCAAATCAGCTTCGGCGACGAAAGGCACAAGCATAGGTGATTTGCAGTGACAGGTTTCACATCTCATTGTGTCATTTCCATGAGTGATTTGGCTAATTAAGTTTAATGGGAAACCAAAACTTGCTTGCATTATGCCAGGCCTAAGATGTTCTTACTCACACCTTACTTAAGGAACAATTCCTATTGTTGGAAAAGGGCTCCAGGATTTAGCCCTCTGTTAGCAGTCTTCCATAAACCCTTCATTTATTTAACATGTTAAAAACAAGGCCTAATGGGTTCATGATGACATCAGTTATCAAGATTTGTGTGGTGTTGGCAGATGTTGAATTTTCAGTGGAAAACCATTAAGCAGATTTCAGTCAATGTAAGTTTCACAACCTGCACGTTTTATACTAGTGGTTACATGTGTTGACTTCAGCTTTATTTATTACAAAGGAAAACAGGCCTCTACTTCTACAACAACCACAATGAGAAATTAATCTTCCCAATAGGAAAATCAGTCTCATCTTGTTAAAGGTACTGAAAGTTACATACTGAGCATGCTGAGCTTGCAAAAGTTGCACCTGCAACTTTCAGATTTCACAAAATGAAATGTAAAAAAAAAAAAAAATGATTTGGAGTAACTTTATTTTCAGATGTGCAGCATAGAAGAAGACAAAATTTCAGAAAATGCAGAATGTCTATTCCTTGACAGCTGTGCTATCCAAAACATCTCAGTTTGAGCATGTTTCTGTTCTCCTACCTAGTTCTTCTTCTCATTTCTAAACGATTGCTGTCTATCAATTCAGAACACACAAAGTCCACATTTCTTCTAACGTTTCCAACATCAGCTATGGAAAACTGTTTTTTTCTCATAACCTCAGAGTTTGTCAAGTGGCGTTTTCCAGATAGACAGTAGTGTCTGGGTCTACCTCTTCGTGATACATGGTTAGGGAACGTACACTGAACACTGAAACCAAATATGTGGGGAGGAACCACTTTCAAAGGAAGAAAAGATTCATTATAACAAAAAAACTGTCAAAGTAAGACAGTTTCCTACTGTGTGTATACATAATAATGTACAATGAGATGGTTTACTTTCATTTGCATCAATGTTTAGCTAACGTTATTTAGGCTTCACTTTGGAGACATAGTCATGCTGTGTACAGAAACAAAAAATCATAAGGATGTACTTTCTGTTCGTTTGTAAATGTATTTGAGACTTTATATTTTACTGAGATATAAACTTCAGTCACACATTATGAATTAGTTTAGATTCTGTTTATCCATTAAAAGGCCTCTAATCTGTATTTTTCTTGCTAGAAGAAACTGATAAACTTCTTGTATTTTTTTGCTTTCCTCTTAATTTGATATGAATAATTGTCAGTATTCCTGCCAAGATAAAAAGTTCTCTGAATACCAAAATTCTTCCAGGCAGTGGCTACAATGTTTCAAGAGGAAAATTCATTAAAAATTCATTATGAAGATCTAATGATTTTTTATGGATTTTTTAAATGTTTTAAGGAATTTTGAGGAAACTATTCTTTTGAAGTATGCAGATTTTTTAAATTCAAACATCTTTCAAAGTCACAAAAGAAAGTTTATAAAAACAATTCTGATGATAATGACGCATTACTATTTTTGAAATTGAAATAGATTTTTATTTTTTCAACAGATTTTCATTTCATAGTCTTATTTTATCTTTTGTAAAATAAGACAAACAAGTCTATTTGTCTTATCTTACTCAAAATAAGACCACTAAGACAAATATATTTTGAAAAGAAATGTGGAATTTTCCTTCAAAGGCAGCTTCCTAATTTTAGGGCTTACTCTGATTTGGAATGGAAACAAATTTTCAGTCTTGCAATCTTGTACAATAGCAATCTTTGCAGTAGTGTTGTATTTTTTCACCATGCAAAAAAAGTTAAAATTCTCCTCCTGCATGTACGCAAAACCACCATTTCTTCATCAGTGCAAACTTCTGTAGTACACGAAACCAATCCGCTGATAAACCTGCTGATATGGACATGATAAGCTTTGAATTAGGCCGTCAGTTTTCTGCAGCTAAAGAACAATTGCTCATCCACACATGCAAGTAGTCCAAAAGAAAATGTTCCCTCCCAAATTTTTTCAAGTAAAAAACAAATGATGACATGTTAGGTAATTATGATTTCATGAGTTACGTGATCTCCTAATTATTACAAATGGATAAATAGAAAGACTGTGATTATTTACACTACTGACTTGTCCCAGTTGTATGCTATTCATTATATCAACATTGTTTATAGCAAAATTTTTCCTAACAAAAACATTTATAATATTTTAATGTGTGTATATGGATGGAAATTGCACATGAAAGAATTTTAGAGCAAATAAACCTAGCCCTTTTTACATTTGGAACTTTGCTATGTTATTTTAGGCCCACAGTCCTCAAAACACTTATGGTCAACTTTTTATTCACACAATTCCAATGGGACTATTCATATGTATAAAGCTAAGCATTTGCTTGTGCCCCTTTCTATTCCACCCTTCCCTTCCCACTGTAAACGTTCATGGAATGAGAGAGATATATCTAAACAGATTCCTGAAAACACTGAACACTCTTCATTCTCCCAAACACGTCATTTAATGATATAAATATATCGAGTTGTATGTATGGTTGAATATACAGATGTTTGCACAAGTATTAATTAAGTTATACTGTGGGCACCATGTAATTATCTATTTTGCTGCAAGGACTATTTGCTGTCATACTAAGCAGAAGGCATTCTTTTACCAAACAAAATAAGCATAGCCACATTTTCAGTCAATGTGCTGAAATGTGTGATCAGTATTAAAATGTGTTAAGCATGGCATCATTATTCTAAAACCAGCCACAGAGATGTAAAACATATTGTGATGTTGCAAACTGAGCACAGTTTGATTGTAGGACACCCGGGTAGAGTTTTTTGCATTAAAACATACATTGCATCTATAATGTCTTCTTCTCTAAAATGTAATTAGGTTTTTTTTTTTTTTAATGAACTAGTAAAATATATCACAGCAAGGACTCAGGGGATTTCCATATAGTCACATTTATTCCCACATGTCTTTCCAAATCATAAATGGTTGTCTTCTTTAGAAATGGATTAGGACAAATTGCATTAGGACACGATTGTGAATCTGATTAAGGTGGAACCATGATCAGGTTTTTTCTTTTGGGCAACCATGTTTTCTTATAACAACCAGAAGACAAAAAAAGCCCTTGGCAAGATGTTTCAAAGGCATTTCTCATATGCACATAAAAGCAGTTTTCATGCTAATTCAAAAATTGGTCCACACCTATAATTTCTTTATATAGCCAAGACAAAGCTTTGGGCAAAATTTTGCAGCAGTATATATTTCAGATACAGACTTGTGGTTTCAGTAAAAGCTCGTAAAAAGGAATTTCCATGCATAATTTCCTTAAGGAGAAGATTCTGAAGGCAAACCATAAGAAAAGCATGAGATCAGGCATTGATTCCAAATTGGTTAAATGAGAGGAACACGGAAAACAAAAACATCCTGAGTGGAAAAATGATCTAATATACTGAATAAATATATTTTCAAATGAACACATTCTTAGAAAGGCCTCCTAGATCCTCCTTCTGTTGCTTTAGTATCTGGTCAGAACCAGGCACATTGCATATGGTTACTTGACATGGAAAGAAACTGGCATAAATGCATCAATTAGTGATCGGAACTACAGATATTTTGGGGATAAAAAAACTTATCAAAAATGACATAATTCTCGCTCACTGCTGTTATCAATACTTAACTGAAATCAATTGGAGTTTTGTTGTTCAACAGAAAATCAGAATGAAATACGTGCATTAGTATTTTGGTCTTTCTTGAATGAATGTGCAGGATCCAGCTGAGACCTATAACTCTGTTTCATTAGGAAGTGAAAAATTGCTTATGGAAAATAAAGCCCCAGTCTCAAAGAGCTAGCATTTGATATATGAAAACAAAGAGAATAGGTGGACATAATGAATAAACTCTGGGAGCCTGAGGAGCTCCATACCCTTTCTGCTTAGTGTTGTAAGTACTATTATCAGTAGTATTATACTGGTTAAGTAACCGTGATCATCTGCTTTATTACTAGCCTTGCTGGTTTTTGCAAATTTTTCCCTTTCCAGTTTAGGTAAATATTCAATAATGTTTATTTTAAATTGTTCATATTCAATGACTTGATATTACCACTGCCTTGGCAAGTATAAATAAGAACCTGAACTCTTCATGTCCCACATCCAGGCATAATGCATGTAAAATAAGAATGGATGTGGATCATGGTCCATAAATTTCAGGGCGTATCCATCTGAACTATATTTTTCCTGAGGCTGGAAAACATCTAGTTATTTCTTTTGATGTTGTTGTTGTTTTTGTTGGCTATTCATTCGGGTTTCATCTGGAAGCTGAGGCCTGACACAAACACTGGTGAGAAGTTAAAGCCAGTGACCCAGCAAGCAAATTCTCATCAGATTTTCAGGCTGACAACTGCTGGGTAACCCTCCAAATTTCTCATGTTTACATAAACTGAGCATCTGAATGCACTATGAATCACTAACATTAGATTATAGCCCAATTTCCACAAGCAACAATGACTTACCAAATATATTTAAAATGAATAGTCTTTCCGTCTTTTTGATCCCTGGCATCTCCATATGGGTTTGCTCAGAAGTGGGACTATGAACACACCTAGGTGAAGATCACATTCAAAAAGTCTGAAAAACAACATGGATTTCTGGGCCAAGTTAGGACTCATTTCTGAAGTACAGAAGATACACGTTCTTCTTAAACATACCTCTCCCGGACACCTGAAAGCATGGATTCAGCTACATTTCATAATATTATTCAGCTAAAATGAGCAATTGCAAACAACCCTTTATCCCCAGAAGTATAAATCAATATTTTCAAATCATGCTTTATCATCTATTGAAATTCATATGAAGTTTATTCATCCAGTTTTTATATGCATATGTGTATATGCTTGTGTGTGTGTGTGCCAATATGTATATTAATACAGAGGGAAAAAAAAAGATCAGAAATCAAAAATCCAGATTTATCATTATAGGAAGTCAGAATCTTTGATAAGATCTTCAGCTAGATAACTGAGTGTAATAGCAACTTATTATGCACAGTATATTTCTCAGTAACAAAACAGAGCTAGTTGAAAAATCACACTGACAAAAACTCTTTTTAGATATACTTCTATGTATATCTAGAGCTTTTCAGAATCTTCCCTGTTCAAAAGGAAAGTGATCTATGTGCCAAAACAAGTGGAAAATTTACTCTGTAATTATTATGCTTATTTGTTCATGACCATTATAATTTTTAGTTTAAATTGACCAAGACTCATTTTTAATATAAACAGACTTTTTTGTCAAAATGGAATTTTCGACTAAAATGTCAAATGAAAAAAATTCAAGTGCATATCATGCAAAAAAGCATCTATCTGATTTTTTCATTGATCCTCTACTTGGAATGTTAGTTTAAGAATTAAATAGCTCATATCATGAGATTGGTTTTCTGTATCACGTAGTATTCTTATTTTCCTAGATTGGCTAAGGGTTTACAAATTGATTTTACTTCTGCCTGAAATAAGACTTATTTGTTTCACAAAATTATTTTCATTTCACAAATAAATTAATATCAGTCCCAGATAATAAAATTCGCTCTCTCTCGATACTCTACGCATATTCATGTTTGTGAGAAGTAAGAACAAAGACGAAGTAAAAGTCAGTGTTTCTTAAAAGGCATTTTTGAATACTTTTGCATTGTTTATCCACTAGTATCTCTTACCTTGACTATCAGTTCAAATATATTCTTTAACTTCTCTGCAAATTGTGGCAATTTGGTCACTATAATGTTTTGCAAATCAAAAGATGCACAGAGAATGATTCAAAAACATGACTCCTGGTTGTGATTATTCATATGATTTACCTGCAGTCATGTTACTTTTATGGCACTTAAACTTATGATATGTCTATTTATTCAGTTAATTATCCTAATCAATTTTTGTGAGCAATGTATTCAAATCCAATACATCTAGATGCTAAATTCTTAGCTAATTTAAAGCTCTTTGGAAGTCTGAGGAGCTGTACTGAATTATGAGAAATGGAAAATCTACCCAATGAAATGGTAGTCTCCAGGATGGTCCTTCAGCATTTCGTTCATTTTGTTTTACTCTAAATAATAGCTAGTGAACAGAAGTACCAATAAGACTAATAGAATCAGAATCATTCAGGTCAGAAGGGGCCTGAGAATGTAGGCCCCTTCTACAGTCTAAAGTCTAACAACTTTAATGTACATTAGGTGTGTCAGCCTGCGGCCATCTAAATGGTCCTTAGTTCATTTCTCTCCAGTTTGTCCCAGTCTCTCTTGAATTGAAGAACTAAAATCTAGAAATAGTAAGTAACATCATACTTTTCTAAGATTATTAGTTACTAGCTCCAACAACTGCAGTAAACTACAAATATTATTAATAGGTTTGTTTCCTAGCACTGACCTCAAAACATTGTCTTTTTGCCATTAAAAAATATCCCAGAGCTTTTCCTGTGTATTTATGTATTTATACACACAGCTAAATAGCTGCCACATATGTCCATCCACCCATACCGCATGTTCCAAATATGTTTAATCCATACTGAGTTGGAAAGATCACAGTTGTGATTGATTGGGCAAAACAAATCATTTATGGGAGACAGAAAAACCTCTCAACCCCCTCTAACCAAATGTGCTAGTCAAAAGTTAATTTTACAAATGCACTACTTATCTTTTCACTTTGTTGCAGGATTAGCTTCATTGCTAAGGAACTTTTACATTCTTTTTGCTTACATCTCTGGCACCACTTGCAGTTAAGAGTAAGCAAAACCTGTAAATTAATTCTGTGGCTCCTAATAGGAATATCTTCACAATGGTGGATCTTGTACCTCCATCAAATTTGGGACTAGGCCAAGAGAAAACAGATCAGAGAAAACACCTCAAAGAAAACAAAAGTCCTGAAAAAAACAGCCTCAGATAGTGAATGTATAAGCTATTAAAGTAACTAAAAGAAATCATCTGTTAAATGAATGAAGGCCAATTATATACATTATATAGATTAATTATATGCATTATATATATGTATATACATAGACATTTTTACTCTTTTTTTTTCTTCATTATTACTTCAGGTTGTTTCAAAGAACTAAATGGAAATTTAGATTATCAAGTACACTTTATTTAATCATTTTGTAATTACAAAGTTATATATCTTAAAGCTTAAAAGATAAGTCACTAATGTGGGCCAGGCTGATAATATGATTAAGTAGAAGAATTTAACTAGAGTGGTTAGCATAATGTCTTACAGCTATAAATTGTTAGAGGCAGTGGATTTTTCTGACAATATGGTTGTGGAATAATTATGGGATTAAAAAGCTGGGATAAGGTTATTTCAAAACCAGTGTAAGCTAATGTGAGCCAGAACTCTCAAAGTCCCTTAATAGGTGTTCTTAACTCAGTGTTAATACTTTATTTAACATGACGTATCGTGCACTCTTTAAAGTGTTAGTTTGAAACAGATGATTTATATTTCTCTTGCATCCAAACAGGAATTAGTGCTCTTATCCCATTTGACTTGAATTGTTAAACACTTTTGTTTTCAGACTTATATCAAAACGATAACAAAAACATTCACCATAAAATCATCAACATTTCTTAATGAATATGGGGTTAATTTGAAAAGTCTGATTTACAGATATTAGAATAATTCTGTCTTTCAAATATTCACTGAAGTATTAAAAAGTTTGTGTTCCTATTCAGCTGAAATGAGTTCTTTGTTGCCAAAAAATTAGAAAGTGTCAGTTAAGAACACTACAACCCCCTTTACCCTTTTTTAACAAACAATGATATCTTTCATTATTTTTGAAGGGCTGTGAAACAAATGCCACATCTAATTCATGTGATTCTGTTCAGATGTTGGTTTGCAGGTTTCTGGGGTTTTTTTGAGTCCTTTTTTATTTGTTTTCCAGATAGTTTAGTTTAGCTTTTCAGTCCTACATCATGGTTAGCTCATCTGCCTCCACTACTTTTATTAACTAACCTAAGCTAATTTCAAACCTAAGATTGGATTTTACCTAAGAACTGCAAGCACAAAGACTCAGTTTACCATCAGCTTTTCACTATAATCAGGTAGAAAATGTTATGGTCATCTGTATAGAAGGCTTTCACTACATTTCATTTTTGTATAACTACTGGAAAAAAAAAGTATCCACTTTATTTCTGGTTTTAGTCACTGTGTGTTTTTTTGCTGGTAAGACCAACAGATGTTATTCTCTGTAGTCCTGTTGCTGGATGTTGAGCTCCTAAAAGGAACTAAAGAATAGGTTCATTAGAAATTGCTTGCTGTTCTCAGTTTTTTTATGAGCAAAACTTCTATCCAGAATTTTAACAACAGACAAGCTACTTTATTATGTGGCATGTAAAGCAAGGAAAAAATTCATCTTGGTATAGTTTTGACATAAAAGTTAACGGAAGCTCCGTTAAAAGATTTACAGAACAATGAAAGATGACATGGCCATATATATTCTGAAAAAAAAGAGTAAA